>JAHUZM010000137.1:0-88130 GCA_019925275.1 Mytilus edulis
CACATTGTCACTAGTAAACGAACTGATAGAAATTCTAGTGGTTATGCAAATCTCCATATGTCCTTATTATTGTGTGGTTTCAGTTGAGTTCAAAGGGGCATAACTCATAATTTCCAGTCAATATGTTCATTTTACCTGGGTTATTATAAGGTTTATTCCAGTTACAGTTAGGTTTGGGTAGCAGTGCATTTTCAAATATAACATGGTGATCACAGTCTTGTCCATCTGACTCCCAACACAGACTCAGGGTCATGGAGAATAAGTACATGTGTTGTGCTGGTAAATCATCAATCAAATACCTGAAGTTATAATGTTAAATGTAAAAAAAAATAAAAAAAATATTATATGCATAATAAACAAAGAAACAATCTTTCAGAAAAGTGATAAAAAGCCACTGATGGAATTAAACAATATTGATAAACAATACCATTTTCATACTATTAAAACTATTTTCCTTCAAAATATATAAATCTCATAATTTCTAACATAAGCAAAACCATAAGAAAATCATGATAACCACCAAACTTGTAAATTTTTTCTTTTTTTTCATTAAACTTTTTAAAATGTGAAATAAACTAGAAGGAAATACATGTCATGCTTACGCAAATTTAAGGAAAGAATCAATTAGATATTAACTCAAAAATAGAGGATAGTCCGGATACTTTTCCTGTCAATTGTAAAAGACAAAATTTGTAGGGTCAGTAAAGACACCAAAGAAATCAAAATTTGTCCTTTCTCAATAATAACAATTATCTTACCTGACACTAACAACTCCATATAAATCAAACTGTTTCCATAAACCCCACTCATAATCATCTAAAGTCACTTCAAACTCTAACTTCTCCACTCCAAACTTAAGGATGTAATTACAGGTATCAACTGTCAGGTAACTGTGGAATGATCTACTGATAAAGTCTACATCACAACAGCACTGTATACCCATACAGGTAGAATCAAGGTTACAGGTAAGGTAATCAGGTAAGTCAGGCAACTGTATTGTACTGTCAGGACAATCTGAAAAGAAACAGGTAAATTCCAGGTAACAGGTAAGGTAGTCAGGTAAGTAAGGTAACTTAATCTTACTGTCAGGACAATCTGAAAATAAACAGGTAGAATCCAGGTATCAGGTAAGGTAGTCAGGTAAGTCAGGTAACTCTATCTTACTGCCAGGACAATCTGAAAATAAACAGGTAGAATCCAAGTAACAAGTCAGGTAGTCAGGTAAGTCAGGTAATTGTATGTTACTGGCAGGACAATCTGAAAATAAACAGGTAGAATCCAGGTATCAGGTAAGGTAGTCAGGTAAGTCAGGTAACTCTATCTTACTGCCAGGACAATCTGAAAATAAACAGGTAGAATCCAAGTAACAAGTCAGGTAGTCAGGTAAGTCAGGTAATTGTATGTTACTGGCAGGACTATCTGAAAATAAACAGGTAAAATCCAGGTAACAGGTAAGGTAATCAGGTAAGTCAGGTAACTGCATCTTACTGTCAGGACAATCTGAAAATAAACAGGTAGAATCCAGGTAACAGGTGAGGTAGTCAGGTAAGTCAGGTAACTGTATCTTACTGTCAGGACAATCTGAAAATAAACAGGTAGTATCCAGGTAAAAGGTAAGGTAATCAGGTAAGTCAGGTAACTGTATCTTACTGTCAGGACAATCTGAAAATAAACATGTAGAATCCAGGTAACAGGTAAGGTAGTCAGGTAAGTAAGGTAACTGTATCTAACTGTCAGGATAATCTGAAAAATAAACAGGTAGAATCCAGGAAACAGGAAAGGTAGTCAGGTAAGTTGGGTAACTCTATCTTACTGTCAGAAAGATCTGAAAATAAACAGATAAAATCCAGGTATCAGGTAAGGTAGTCATGTAAGTAAGGTAACTCTATCTTACTGCCAGGACAATCTGAAAATAAACAGGTAGAATCCAGGTATCAGGTAACTGTATCCTAATGTCAGTACAATCTGGTAATTGCTGCATTTAATAAAGCAAAAAAATATTAGTCAAGGAATTTGGAATCATTTAAAAGCCAACATCCCCCAGCTAGAAGAGCTGTCAAATCCTTTCAAAGATAACAGACAAGCTGTTTATTTTTGTTTTAAGACTTGGTATATTCAGATTGTCAAACAAGTGGACAGCTGCCTAGCCCCAAACCAATTTAACTATGTTTATGTTGGCCCTATTTGATAAAACTGAGGTCATCCTACCACTAGTGACTAGGCAACTGGTTGAGTATGAATGTTCATCCCTTTAGGCTAAGGAAATGATGGTGATACATAAGTTCAGCTATTTTGTGATAAATCATTAAACATCATTAGATTGTTTTATAAAACTTACCAGAAGTCCATCCATGGTATGCATTGGCAAACACTGACTCTGGATTTGTATAATCACATTTATCATTGTATAAAACCTTTAACAGTCCAAGGTCAAACATCAGCTCAGATATTTCATCTGCTGTCAGTCTACCGTTCAGCTGGACACCCGTCTGGTTAGACCAATTTAACAAGGACCAGTCTACAATGAAGAATTAAGAATGTTATGTTAAGGGGCAAAAGTAATAAATCATAATTTTCTAAACATTCAACACCAACTTAAGCTGAAATAATGGTCATATCAGTTTAGACTATTGTAGTCAATTGTGTGATTCTCTGAAGAGGAAGATCTAAGGTTGACATATGTCTGAAAATCAATTTGAAGTCAATTTATTTGGGTTCAATTTCATGAATTCTCATTTAGGCAGTCTTCTAGAAGTTTATTATTAATTAATTACAGTGACTTGACTGTAAGTGTTGCTCTCCACCAATTGCAACTCATTCAAAATTTTGACCAAGTTGCAATTTGTTTTGTTAAATCAAATTGTTCAACTGGTCAGAATATTGAACAAATTGTTCAGTCAAAATGTGAAAGTGCAAGGGGATGAAATAAAACATACTTACAATCCTATAAGACTTTAACTCCACTTGAATGATGTTGTGACAAAATTAGTTTATCAGTTTGTATAGGTATATTATAGTCATTCCCATGCTGAAGGAACTGTTATTATTTTGAATTGCTATAAAAATGTCTAAACTTAGCTTTTATATAGTTTTTCTTTCTAAAAGTATTCTATATTCATAAGAATCAAATATCATTTTAAATAAAACATCATATATTCAGTAAAATATGTTTGAAATAACAATATGCTATTGATAAGTTTCCATGGGGAGATAACCTAAAATATTATTCTTTTGAATAAAGACTTTTTGAAAGAAAAAATGATTATCTCCTCATGGAAACTTCGTACAAACATATTGCAATTTTACACATATTTTACTGAATATGAAATGTTTTAATTCACATAATGTCTGATTCTTATGAATATAGAATACTTTTCGAAAGAAAAACTATATGAAAGCTTAGTTTGGACATTTTTATAGCAATTCAAAATAATAACAGTTCCTTCAGCATGGAAATGACTATAATATACCTATACAAACTGATGGACTTACTTGACCGACCGTGCAAGGGTTGTATAGCCAGTCAAGGTCGTTAAAAACTTCCATTTGTTGTATTTGACAACATCAATAAAGTGGAGTTAAAGTCTTATAGGATGGTAAGTATGTTTTATTTTATCACCTTGCACTTTCATGACTTGGCTGTGGTTTTCTACTGCAGTAAGTTCAAATTTCTGACCAGTTGAACAATTTGATTTTATAAAACAATTTGCAATTTGGTCAGAATTTTGAATAAGTTGCAATTGGTTGAGAGCCACACTAACAGTCAACTCACTGTAACTACTGTGGATTCATTAATTTTTGAGGATTATGGAAAATTTACATGTTGGTAGATATTTAATTTAGTGATTTTGACATTATGTGTATACAAGCTTTAATGAAATTTGTTCTTCATTAAAAATTAAATTTCATGGTTCATCTGTACCCACATTATCCACGAAAATTGGTATCCAAAGAATAATAATGAATCCACAGTATACATTTTAGATTTATTCCCAGTATGTGAAATGTAATGTAATGTAGGAAAGTACACTAAGGATTGACTTTACTCAAAGCCTAATTTGTATCCACACAGGTTCATTGGTAATTTTGGAAGGCTTAAGCTTATAATAGTCTACAGCAAAAAAATACAATTGAAACCAGTTTGTTTTTACCTGGATTAATGAAACCTCTGTGCCAACTGCACTGTATTTTTGGCAGCTTTGTATTAGAGAAGATAATGGCCTCTATCAGACAAGGTCCTCCATCATTAAAACAAACTTTTATACGGAGATCCAAGTAGTAAACTCTTTCTCCAGCCATATCACTGATTTTATAGCTGAAATGCATACAAATTCAATTTAACACAATTTTCAATACCAAACTCCCTACAATAATCTCAGCATTACTCCAGATCTTGTAGCTGTAAGAAAAAAACAGCTTGCTTAGTAGAACATTACATATATTGTCACCATAGCAAATTCAACATAAATTTACAATATATATACTTATACACTTATTTTTATTTATATCAATATTCAAAGTGAACAATCACACTGTACATTGAAATTCATATTTTAGAAAATAAACGATTTTGGTGAGTTAGATATGTGTAGTGTCATTACTCACTTTTAAAATATGCTTGAAGCCAAGATTAAATGCTTAACTTTTACAGTACATAATCTTACATTTCAAAAACATTTGCCAGTAATCTATGTTAGCCTCAGTAATGGAATAGATGTTAACTTACTCTATTTCTAAAACCCGTCCAACATGAAATTGTTTCTGCAGATTAAAATCTGTCTCATACAGAGAAAAGTCAAACTGATATTTCTCAATACCAAGACTAAATGTTTGGTTACATGGATCTAGAGTGAGGAAAAAATGTATGTTTCTGTTGATCAGGCCGACATGTGCACAACAGGTAACTGATGTACAGGTAGAATCAAGGTGACATACGACATCATCAGGCAAGTCAGGTAATACAGCACTTGGGCAAGCTGAAAAATACAGGTAAACAATTAGCTAAGGTACAGATAAAATCAATGTGACATTCTACATCATCAAGTAATTCAGGTATTACAGCACTTTGGCAAGCTGAAAAATACAGGTTTAAAACAATTAACTCAGGCATAGGTAGAATTAAGGTGACATACTACATCATCAGGCAATTTATGTATTACAGCACTTGGGAAATCTAAAAAGTACAGGTATAAAAACTAGAGGCTCTCAAGAGCCTGTGTCGCTCACCTGTTACTGTATTTACCGATGTCGGCCATCTTGGTTGGTAGGCGGGGTCATTAGACACTTTTTATTAAATAGATACCCTAGTAATGATTGTGGCCAAGTTTGGTTAAATTTGGCCCATAGTTTTAGAAAAGAAGATTTTTGTACACAAAAGTTACAAAAATGATGAAAAGTTGTTCAATATTGACTATAAAGCGCAATAACTCCTTAAGGGGTCCTCTAACAATTTTGATCATGTTCATTTATTTGTAGATCTTACTTTGCTGAACATTATTGCTGTTTACAGTTTATCTCTATCTATAATAGTATTCAAGATAATAACCAAAAACTGCAAAATTTCCTTAAAATTACCAATTTTAGGGCAGCAACCCAACAACGGGTTGTCGGATTCATCTGAAAATTTGTGAGGGTATAGATCTTATTCTGATGGACATTTTTAAATCTTGGAAGATTTGCCCTAAATGTCTTAGTTTCAAACATATAAAGCAAAAACTGCATTTTACCACTATGTTCTAATTTTAGCCATGTCGGCCATTTTGTTTGGTAGGCGGGGTCATCGGACACATTTTTTAAACTATATACCACAATGATAATTGTGGCCAAGTTTTGTTAAATTTGGCCAAGTAGTTTCAGAGAAGAAGATTTTTGTACAAGTTACAAAAAATGAGGAAAAGTTGTTAAAAATTGACTATAAAAGGCAATTACTCCTAAAGGGGTCGACTGACAATTTTGGTCATGTTGACTTATTTGTAGGTCTTACTTTGCTGAACATTATTGCTGTTTACAGTTTATCTCTATCTATAATAATATTCAAGATAATAACCAAAAACTGCAAAATTTCCTTAAAATAACCAATTCAGGGGCAGCAACCCAACAACAGGTTGTCCGATTCGTCTGAAAATTTCAGGGCAGATAGATCTTGACCTGATAAACAATTTTACCACTGTCAGATTTGCTCTAAATGCTTTGGTTTCAAAGATATAAGCCACAATATACATTTTACCCCTGTGTTCTATTTTTAGCCATGGCGGCCATCTTGGTTATATGACCAGGCATCGGACACATTTTTTAAACTAGATACCCCAAGGATGATTGTGGCCAAGTTTGGTTAAATTTGGCCCAGTAGTTTCAGAGGAGAAGATTTTTGTAAAAGTTTACAGACGACGGACGACGGACACCGGACACCGGACGACGGACGCCAAGTGATGAGAAAAGCTCACTTGACCTTTCAGGTCAGGTGAGCTAAAAATTAGCCTAGTAAGAGATAGAATCAGGTGACATACTACATTATCAGGCAAGCTAGGTAACACAGTAATAGGGCATGCCTCACTTGATATGTTGATATAGTATGCTAACTATTTTTTCTATCTTTCTTTAAAGCTGTATAATTGTATGACTAAATGATATTATATGTTGTCTCAATTCTTACTAAACATCAATTAACTAATGTGTACCTGTATTTTATTCCTTTGATGAGTAAAGTTTTGCCAAAAATATCAGGTGAAGTAGTATGACTCTTTGATTCTAACTGTTTCATAAGATCACTGTTGTATACTTGTATTGTTCAGCATGTCCTAGTCCTGTACTATATAGCTTGAACCAAAGTATTAACCATTGATACAGGATAGACTAACAAGCACTAGAACAAAGGACCAGACTGGAAAACATAAATCCCCTCTATTATCATAAGAGGGGCAAATAAATGTGAGTATTAAAATACCTGAATTCCAGCCATTATTCTGTACATTACTGAATGCTATATTGGTTACAGGATTACAGCTTGGTTCTTGTAGGTATTCAGCTATACCCAGATCTTCTAGAAGATTTGACGCCATTAAATCAGAGAGCTGTGACACACTTGGTGATAAATCATGATCTGTCAGCCAGGAATTCAATTTAAAATCTGAAAAGAAACCTCTCACAAATTATTCATAATATTCATTAATTTATCAAACTTTAAAATTAAAAGTTTCTGACCCCCATGTTTGAATGTATGTCACAGTGATTCTTCAAAGATATGACATTTCTCGTTCATTACCTATTAATACAATAAAAAAAACTTAACACAGCAGACATATACAACGAACATACACTACTTTTTTTTTAAATACAAAGAAGGCATTGAAGACCGTACTTTGACCTATAATGGTTTACTTTTACAAATTGTGACTTTGATGAAGAGTTGTCTCATTGGCACTCATACCCAATCTTCTTATAGCTAATTACCCATTAGTCAACAAAAATCTAACAATAACATGACAAAAAGATGAAAAACAGAATAACAAACACAGTAAACTCAAGATTAAGCAACACACTCATCGTGGTATACAGAATGTCAGCAGTTTCTATAGTCGCCGTAAGCTGAAATTCGTAGCAGTTAACGGTAAAAATAATCTAAACTATCAATCACGTTCAGTCGAGATATAGTTTTTCACATTCCATTCATAAATTGCAAAAAGAAAAACCACTACTGACCTACCTTTTAAGTGATCGCACTGTAATAATCCTGACCTTCACATTTTCCATTGTAATTCCGCCATCTTCGTTTCTATGAGGATCATTTGTTTACATATGACATTCGTCATTTACGCAGTTTCCTGAAATGTTCTTTTCATTGATGTGATAAGGTTTCCCGCGCTTTATGCTTTATGAAATTGAACTCCACGGAAACACTTCCGGTAAAAACAATGGCGGATTCCACCATTCAAAATCGTCTATGAAAATATGAAGGTCAGGATTATCACAGTGCAATCACTTATAAGGTAGGTCAGTAGTGGTTTTTCTTTTTGCGATTTATGAATGGAATGTGAAAAACTATATCTCGAGAGAATGTTATTGATAGTTTATTATTATTTTACCGATAACCGCTACGAATTTCAGCTGACGGCGACTATACACCACTACAGTATTATAGGACCTGTCATAATCAACTAAATATAGCTAATTTTACTTCTACATACTTGGAACTGCAAATCCTCCTGTCCAATCACATGGCTGTTTGGATATTTTATAATCCTCAAATATTACATAGTTATATATACAGTCTCCATCACTCTCAAAACAAAAGTTTATTGTTAAATCAAAAGACAGCTTCTCTTCAGCTTCCAAATCTTCTATGGAATAACTGAAATTTATTTTGCATAGAAATAGTAGTAACATAGCTAAACTTTGTCTAAACACTTGCCTTTTTTATAAGAAGCCCTAAATTAAGCTAAAATAGAACTTGTCATGTGCAAGAAAATTGCTTTACATCTATATAGGCAAGTTATTTTAATAACTTATTTTATGCAAACGACGAAAACCATTAATTCATTTCTTTTTGACTATTTTCATAATCCTTTGGGGAACCCCTGCATTACGCTCTTTTGACTGGATGCCCATTGGTTAGTTTCTTCACTATGTATCTTATTACACTTTCTTGCTTATCTACAGATCGATAGTTTTGTAAACAAGATTTTTATTTTGAAATTTTATAACTTTCCCACCCTCCTTCCCCTTTTCAACACCTTTAGCTTTTTATTTAAGATATTGGTTAGATGTTCATATATATTTTTGGTCGATTACAAATGTATTTCGGTAATAACGCCAGTTTATTAAGTTTGTTGGCTACCATCTTCATTTTTGTATGCTTATGTAGCATGTGTTACATTTATCATTTTATATCTTTATATGGCTTAGTTGACCCCTTCCTAGGCCAAGCTATTGTATTATTTTATTATCGTTTTATGTTTTGCATTCATTATTATCAGAGACATATAATACATTATATGTCTCTGTTATTATCTTGTTGGAAAATGTATATGTATATATCATATATTGTTTATTTTTGTATGAGAAACATTTTTACTCTGAATAAGTAAAAATATTGCAAATATGATTTAAGTTGCATGAACTCTCCAATGATTTTATGCCAATCTGTGCCAAGCTTAAAAATATATAAAAAAACTAAAATCCAGACAAAACAAATATGACAATGACATTAAATATTTTCACAATATTTTTTACTAAACTTTCTTTCATTTGGTGGGATTTTGTGTTCATAAAACTGCATAACATTAAAATAACAGGACTAAATTATAAATAAATTAGTCCAATATTTGGGATTTGTTGCCTGCAACCAACTCTTCAGATACAGTATTAACAAGAGGCTGTCACAACGACAGCAAACCGGATTTATTAACATTTATTTGTGTCCTGGCAATATCACAAGAACCATAACTGATGAATGCTGAAAGTGAAAATCGTCAATATCAAATTCGACCTCCATTTTGTAGTCAGTATCAACATATTAAAATTTGAAAAGCTTAGATTGAATGGTTCATAAGCAAATGCAACAACGTGAATGGAAACGCCATTTTACGATCTTTCAAGAACCATAACTCCTGAACGGTAAAAGTCAAAATCGTCATTATTGAACTTGACCTCTATTTTGTCATCAGTAATAACATATTAAAATTTCAAAAGCTTTGGTTGAATGGTTTATGAGAAAATGCACGGACACGACTGGAAACACCATTTTTCAATCTTTCAAGAACCATAACTCCTGAACGGTAAAAGTCAAAATCGTCATTATTGAACTTGACCTCCATTTTGTCATCAGTCAAAATATATTAAAATTTGGGAAGCTTTGGTAGAACAGTTCATGAGTAAATGCACGGACACGACTGAAAACTCCATTTTTCAATCTTTCAAAAACCATAACTCCTGAACTGTAAAAGTCAAAATCGTCATTATTGAACTTGACCTCCATTTTGTCATCGGTAACAACATATTAAAATTTGGGAAGCTTTGGTAGAACAGTTCATGCATAAATGCACGAACACGACTGGAAACTCCATTTTTCAATCTTTCAAGAACCATAACTCCTGAACGGTAAAAGTCAAAATCGCCATTATTGAACTTGACCTTCATTAAGTTGTCAGAAACAACATATTAAAATTTTAAAAGCTTTGGTTGAACGGTTCATGAGTAAATGCACGGACAACATTTGATTGCCGCCCGCCCGCCGTACATCCCCAAATCAATAACCGACATTTTTGTCACAAAAATCCGGTTAAAAATCCTACATTTTTTATCAACAATTTCCTCCTACAGGTTAAAAACTCTGTATGAGTACCAACCATTATTTATCATGTCATAAAAATGACATATTTATTATTTCATATACCTCAATCTTATCATGCTGCCTAGAGACATTGTCTTCTCAGTATTAAAGTTGTAATCTGACAAAGATTCATTCATGACAAGGTTTTCCAGTCCAATACTTAGTTTAAGGTTACAGATATCAATCAGAACATGGAATTCTATAGACATATCCAGTAGTGGTATGTATAAACAACACTGGATCCCTGTACAGTAATCTGGTAACCGACATGCCATGTTGGATGGTAATGTTGGCAATGATAAGTCTGCATAACAAGCTAAAAATAAAACAGGAATATCTTATACTACAATTATAAACAACAATACTACATTAATTAAAAACATTGGACCTCTGAACAGTTGACTGGTGAAAGACATCCCGTATCGGATAGAAAACTGAAAATATCGATTAATGTCTATTAAGAAAAGGTCAAGGTCTTCAGACCAATATGTAAGAGTGACTATTACAATGATCTTATAACCATAATATATCACATCCAGTATCTATGTAACTTAAAACTGATCACTAACCCAGGACTTTGAGCTTAAAATCATGTGAATACTATTAGACAAACATGTACACCTGTCAATGGTTATATTTGTTGGAATTGGAAAGTGTTTCTTCTATAATATCTCAATTGAGATACTAATATCAAGAAAAACTCAATATTGATTAAAGGAAGATGAATAATAATGAAAGTTAGATCAGACAAACAATAT
The DNA here is from genome assembly GCA_019925275.1 of Mytilus edulis. Taxonomy (NCBI): domain Eukaryota; kingdom Metazoa; phylum Mollusca; class Bivalvia; order Mytilida; family Mytilidae; genus Mytilus; species Mytilus edulis. The sequence continues at coordinate 11,086 of JAHUZM010000137.1, forward strand.
ATGCTAAGAAGAAATTTTAGACAGTAAGCCATCTGTAAAGGAAATATGAAATATGACCCACTTCTACATTATGAAATAGTCAGCTGTTTTTTTTTACAATAACTTTATGCTTTTGTTACCATTAATTTTAGAGTAGTACTTACTTCATTTCCTCTGTTGCCAGCAAGAAAATCTGTTTAAATGTAGAAACTTAAATCCAGTAGTTCATCTTCTTATATTAGTTTCAATACAAAAAAACTCAAGGTATCATTGGTATAAGGTAGGTAATACCTTGAGGCAGTGTTGAACATGCCCAAAGTGAAGACCTATAGATCATAAAGAATGAAAGGTTAGATATAAGAACTTACACCCATTATTCCACCCATTAGTATCAGATTGATAGGCAGCCACCCGACATTGAGGATTCAGTAGATAGCCAGCTATACCTAATTCTTCCATCAACATATCAACATAATAGGACTGTAGCTGTTGTCCCAAATCTATCTTGTTATTATCTAGCCAGGCAGCCAAAGAAAATCCTGTTAAAAATATATAAATAAATTCATATTCTCAGCTTACCTAAAAATATCTAAAGCAAAATTTCCATTCTATATTCTAAGTAAAAGGTTATCATGTGAGGTAACTAAAAATACAATAAACAAACTACATAATTCAGTTAAATCTTCCTTAAACTAAACCTGCATATTTATGCCTCCCATTGGCAGGTGTGAATAAACTAGAGGCTCTCAAGAGCCTGTATCACTCACCTGATTCTACCTGGGTTTTTGAAATCATATAAAAAAAGATAAAATATGGCTACAAAGTAACAACACTTGGCCAGCACCTCATTATGAAAGGAACATTTATGCTATGTTTGGTTTCATTCAATTCAGTGGTTCTCTAAAAGAAGACATTTGTATGTACATGTATTTCCAATTGGGTCCTATGTTAAACTAAGTCCCCCGCTGGCAGCCATCTTGGATGATATATTGGCTACAAAGTAACAACACTTGGTCAGCACCTCATAAAGAACATTCATGCCATGCTTGGTTTCATTCCATTCAGTGGTTCTCTAAAAGAAGTCATTTGTATGCATTTCCCATAGGGTCCTATGTTAAACTAAGTCCCCCGCTGGCGGCCATCTTAGATGATGGATCAGCTACAAAGTAACAACACTAGGTAAGCACCTCATAAGGAACATTCATGCCATGTTTGGTTTCATTCCATTCAGTGGTTCTCTAGAAGAAGTTCAAAATGTAAAATGTTAACGACGACGACGACGACGACGGACACCAAGTGATGAGAAAAGCTCACTTGGCCCTTCAGGCCAGGTGAGCTAAAAATTACCCTACTTGTTCAGTGGAGGTTAAGACACTACTGCGGGCACTGCATGTTATCTTACCTGGAATTCCTTCACTGAAATCACAGAAAGGTATTGGAAGTTTATTATTTTCAAGTATTGTCATCTCCAAAGCACAAGGTCCATTAGCTTCATAACAAATACTGATGGTCAGACTGACAATAAACATTCTCTCATTGTAGAACTCATCAATCTTGTAACTGAAAGAAATGAAGAATTTTTCTAATGAAATTATTTTGAATCAATGGTTCTGATTGGATGACAGTAGGCGTAAAATTCTCTATCTCCTTGTCTGTAACTTAGGAAGACGCAGATTGTGGCCAAGAATGGTGAAATTTGTATCAGTTGTTTCAGGAGAAGACTTGTAAAAAATTATAAAAATTTAGGAAAAATTGTTAAATTTGAGTTTAAAGGATAATAACTCTTTATTGGGTCAATTGACCATTTTGGTCATGCTGACTTATTTGTAGATCTTACTTTGCTGAACATTATTGCTGTTTACAGTTTATCTCTACCTATAATAATATTCAAGTTAATAACCAAAAACTGCATAATTTCCATAAACTTACCAATTTAGGGGCAGCAACCCAACAACAGGTTGTCGGATACGTCTAAAAATTTCAGGGCAGATAGAACTTGAGCTGATAAACAGATATACCCATGTCAGATTTGCTCTAAATGCTTTGGTTTCAGAGATATATTGCAAAATCTACATTTAACCCCTATATTTTTTTATTTTTAGCCATGATAGCCATCTTGGTCAGTAGACACATTTTATAAACTGCATACCCCAATGATGATTGTGGCCAAGATTGGTTAAATTTAGCCCTGTAGTTTCAGAGAGAAGATTTTTGTAAAAGTTAATGACAAACGACAGACAATGGGCAACATAGGCCTAGTGATGAGGAAAGCTAACTTGGCCCTTTTGAACCAGGTGAGCTAAAAATGGGTCTTAAATGCTCCAAGGAGACTGGAGGACTACTCTGGCAAGAATATGCCATAGTTACTTATACATTAGGGATAAAATAAAAATGTATTAACAAAATCTTCCAACTCCCAAATCACCCTATGATTCTTTTCTACCCATTCCCTAAAATCAACTTTCTCTTCCAAACATAGTTAGCACCCAAATGAACAAACACGAATCAAGAGAAAGTTTAATCATACTGGTATATCTGTAAATCTTATATTGTTGTCATCAAAATATCCTTGAGAGTTTGAAACATATTTGATTTCCGGGACTAAATTTTTTCATTTACATGTATCAACCTAAAATCCAACCATACTAAAGAGAACATTTGTATTCACAATGAAAAATTTACCTGACTCTAACAAATCCCATCAAAGAGAAAGTTTGTATTTCACCATAGTCAATATCCAGCATGGTTGTAGTATGTTTATAGTTCTCTACACCAACAGTAAAGGTGTTGTGACAGGCATCCAGTACTACATAGGCATTAACAGATAATCCTAGTGTATCTACCTGTATACAACAATCTATACCTGTACAGGTATCAGACAGGTAACAGGAGATTCCAGCAGGTAGATTTGTAGGTATAGCTGCAGAACTATTACATTCTAAAATGGAAATTAATAATTTTAGCACAGTAGTTACTGTACACATCAAATTGCTAATTATTGCTGAAGTAAATGTTAAGATGCTTGTTCCTGTTATTTTCAAAAAAGGTTGACTGCAATTATATGAAGACAAAGCATTAGTTTATTTGTACAGTACAACAGATGATTGCATGATAAACTTACTGTCTAAATTCCATCCGTTATTGTTTGCAGGTTGATAAGGAGGCTGATTTCTGTCACACTGTGGATGCTTCATGTAGTCATCAATACCAAGATGATACAGAAGCTTTGAAACAAAAACTTCCTGTAATGTTCCTGTGTCTGTTATACTGTTTTCTGTCAGCCAAGTAGCCAAGGAAAAGTCTACAAAAATAATTTACAAAGTATCAACCAAGAGGAGTAAAATCATGTTCAAGGCGGATTCTCATGAATCTCTTTTGAAATACTTTAAAAACCTTTACCAAGAATCAGTAAAAATTTACCTGTTCATATTTATGTGCATCTTCTTATATCTATATAAAATATTTTTAATATAACACATCCCATACAGAAAAAATGATCACTAGGCCAACTGCATTGCTCAACTGGCCGCCAGTTGAGCTATCAGTTGAGGGCCAGTTGAGGGCTAGCTGGCCATCAGTTGAGCAAATAGTTGAGGGCCAGTTGAGGGCTAGCTGGATTTTTGCCATGCAAATTAGGTAGCCCTCAACTATCAATGCTCAACTTTATGCAAATTAGTTGAGCAACGTTGAGAAAATATCATAGTTGAGGGCTAGGTGTCCAACAGTTGAGCAATTAGAGTTGAGGGCTACCTGACCAACAGTTGAGGACCAGGTCATTAAAAGTTGAGGGCTAGGTGGCCAATAGATGAGGGCCAGGTCATTAAAAGTTGAGGGCTAGGTCTTTAAAAGTTGAGCATTGTGTGGTAATTGCACACTGATGACTACACATTGTAGAAAAAATAAATTTAAATTGTGTATTTTTATAGCCAAAATACTGCTGAAAAACCTCAACTCACAACAGACTACAATACATGAATGCTTTATCCTTGCTTTTTAGAAGTTATCTAGCAAATAAGAATAGATCTCTAGTTTTATACCAAATTCATTATATTAGAATATTCTTATTTTATTAGTAATGCTTTCTTAAACAAATTGTCTTAATAATAAGATAAACATGTCTCCTGTCTTACACATTTTGACAATACATAAATTAATGCATAAATACATTGTCTCATTTTTTTCTTCACTCTTTAAAGTTTATAAGGAAAACACTTTACATATCACTATTTTGAACTAAAAGAGCATAATTATACACTTATTCAAAATGGTGGAAATCAAATCTAATCCAACATTTTGTCCAATGTACTTACCAAAAGATGTTTCCAGAAATATGTGTTAAAACATCAATCTTCCTAAATCCAAGAGTCATGTCATCAGAAGAATACGCTGCACTTATCAATGTCAATACAGTTATTTGTAACTTTTTTTATCTACATTCATTGTAAAATTCATATTTTATTCATGATAGCTAGAAGACATCGTTGCTTGCCATGTACATGCTCAAACCCAGTTCAAATTTTAAATGTTTGAGGTTCTTTTGGGTATTGTGACAGTGTGATCACTTTGAGATTTGCCCCTAATAATAACTGTTAATTACCTCAATCTCGAATATTTGATATATCCTTTAATAAAAGAAATACTGTTTGTTTTTTATCTTTATGTCAAAGATTTAGTTAAGTTAAAATACAGAAAAATGTATAAAAACATGTGCTTCCCTTAATTTTGCCTCAAACTTTGTGTACATTTATAATAATACTTCCTGTCCATTTGCACTAAAGACAGATAAAACAGATGGCACTTAACATTTATATCACCAGGTCATATTTCTAATTGCTCAACTTTTGTTCAAATATAAAAAAAAAAAAATCAAAGTCTGAACGCTCAACTTTTCCTCAACTACAAAAATTTCAAAGTCTGAATGCTCAACTTTTGCTCAACTACAAAAATTTTAAAGTCTGAATGCTCAACTTTTGCTCAACTATATGAAAACCAAAGATCAATTGCTCAACTTTTCCTCAACTTAATGGCCAGCTTAAGTTGAGGGCCAGTTGAGCGACATCTATCCAACATACACTGCTTGGCCAGGTTTGAGTTGAGCTAAGATGCTCAACACCTAGCCCTCAACTGTCCGCCACATGGCCATCAACTGGCCCTCAACTTTTTTTTCTGTAGGGGATATGTGATTTCTTTAAACTGTAAAACATTTTTCCTTGATGATACTTGCTATTAGTGTATTACTGTGACCAATACCTTCTTTCTTTACATATAAATGTTCATTAACTGATATCATTAGCTTCAGTTATCTGTATAGAGCAAACATTACTCAAATATTTGAAGCAGTATTTATATGAGTAAAGTCTAAAATATGATAAATTTTCAACCTGTTTTTCTTGATACATTTTATTAAACCATTAACTGAGCTAAAAATTATCTTACCAGACTGCAAATATCCCATATTCCAGTCACATAAAGGTTTAGCTAACTTAGCATTAGTTAGGATTGGTAAATTCACTATACAGTTGTCTGGGTCCTTCTCTTCCATACAAATATGGAAACTCAAATCAACCATAAACATCTTCTCAGTCTTTAAGTCAAAAACTTTATACCTAAAAACAATACATCGAACATTAAAACAAAATTTAATTCACACAGGAAAAGGCTATAATTTAAATCATTGCAAATTATTATGTCTATAAGTAAAGAATATTATTGCCAATCCTATGAAAGCTTTCCACAATGCCATCTCTATCTTGACCAGGTATTTAAACTTTTGTAAGTGTACATGTCCTATTGAATGAATACAATAGCTACTGTCCTCTGTGTAGTTTTTTCACTGGGACCTTTAAATTTCTTCTAAGAGAAATCTATCACTCATTGATTAATTTACCTGAGTGAAAAAAGAATCTTTTGAATAGAGGAAAATACATTTTTTATACTCAAAACTGCATGTGATGTTATATGTATTCAATATTGATAATGTATTTTCATTTGATTGAATGTAACAGTGATACAAACATGAATAAAAGTTGATTTTTCTGACAAAACTTGCAACATTGTCCCTTTTAAAAAAAAATAATTTGTGTTTGATATGAATAACTAGAGGCTCTAAAGAGCCTGTGTCGCTCACCTTGGTCTATGTGAATATTAAACAAAGGAAGCAGATGGATTCATGACAAAATTGTGTTTTGGTGATGGTGATGTGTTTGTACATCTTACTTTACTAAACAGTCTTGCTGCTTACAATTATCTCTATCTATAATGAACTTGGCCCAGTAGTTTCAGGGGAAAATGTTAGTAAAAATTTACAAATTTTATGAAAATTGTTAATAATTGACTAGAAAAGGACAATAACTCCTTAGGGGGTCAATTGACCATTTCAGTCATGTTGACTTATTTGTAAATCTTACTTTGCTGAACATTATTGCTGTTTACAGTTTATCTCTATCTATAATAATATTCAAGATAATAACCAAAAACAGCAAAATTTCCTTAAAATACCTATTCAGGGGCAGCAACCCAACAACGGGTTGTCTGATTCATCTGAAAATTTCAGGGCAGATAGATCTTGACCTGATAAACAATTTAATCCCTGTCAGATTTGCTCTAAATGCTTTGGTTTTTGAGTTATAAGCCAAAAACTGCATTTTACCCCTATGTTCTATTTTTAGCTGTGGTGGCCATCTTGATTTGATGGCCGGGTCACCGGACACATTTTTTAAATTATATACCCCAAAGATGATTGTGGCCAAGTTTGGATTAATTTGGCCCAGTAGTTTCAGAGGAGAAGATTTCTGTCAAAGATAACTAAGATTTACGAAAAATAGTTAAAAATTGACTATAAAGGGCAATAACTCCTAAAGGGGTCAACTGACCATTTCGGTCAAGTTGACTTATTTGTAAATCTTACTTTGCTGAACATTATTGCTGTTTACAGTTTATCTATATCTATAATAATATTCAAGATAATAACCAAAAACAGCAAAATTTCCTTAAAATTACTGATTCAGGGGCAGTAACCCAATAACGAGTTGTGTGATTCATCTGAAAATTTCAGGGCAGATAGATCCTGACCTGATAAACAATTTTACTCATGTCAGATTTGCTCTAAATGCTTTGGTTTTTGAGTTATAAGCCAAAAACTGCATTTACCCCAATGTTCTATTTTTAGCCGTGGCGGCCATCTTGATTTGATGGCCGTGTCACGCCACACATTTTTAAACTAAATACCCCAATGATGATTGTGGCCAAGTTTGGATTAATTTGTCCCAGTAGTTTCAGAGGAGAAGATTTTTGTAAAAGATAACTAAGATTTACGAAAAATGGTTAAAAATGGACTAAAAAGGGCAATAACTCCTAAAGGGGTCAACTGACCATTTCGGTCAAGTTGACTTATTTGTAAATCTTACTTTGCTGAACATTATTGCTGTTTACAGTTTATCTCTATCTATAATAATATTCAAGATAATAACCAAAAACAGCAAAATTTCCTTAAAATTATCAATTCAGGGGCAGCAACCCAACAACGAGTTGTTCCATTTCATCTGAAAATTTCAGGGCAGATAGATCTTGACCTGATAAACAATTTTATTCTGTAAGATTTGCTCTAAATGCTTTGGTTTTTGAGTTATAAGCCAAAAACCCCATTTTACCCCTATGTTCTATTTTTAGCCATGGCAGCGATCTTGGTTGGTTGGCCGGGTCACGCCACACATTTTTTAAACTAGATACCCCAATGATGATTGTGGCCAAGTTTGGATTAATTTGTCCCAGTAGTTTCAGAGGAGAAGATTTTTGTAAAAGATAACTAAGATTTACGAAAAATGGTTAAAAATGGACTAAAAAGGGCAATAACTCCTAAAGGGGTCAACTGACCATTTCGGTCAAGTTGACTTATTTGTAAATCTTACTTTGCTGAACATTATTGCTGTTTACAGTTTATCTCTATCTTATAATAATATTCAAGATAATAACCAAAAACAGCAAATATTCCTTAAAATTATCAATTCAGAGGCAGCAACCAAACAACGGGTTGTCCGATTCATCTGAAAATTTCAGGGCAGATAGATCTTGACCTGATAAACAATTTTACCCCATGTCAGATTTGCTCTAAATGCTTTGGTTTTTGAGTTATAAGCCAAAAACTGCATTTTACACCCTATGTTCTATTTTTAGCCATGGCGGGCATCTTGGTTGGTTGGCCGGGTCACGCCACACATTTTTTAAACTAGATACCCCAATGATGATTGTGGCCAAGTTTGGATTAATTTGGCCCAGTAGTTTCAGAGGAGAAGATTTTTGTAAAAGTTAACGACGACGGACGACGACGGACGCCGACGGACGCCGACGGACAACGGACGCAAAGTGATGGGAAAAACTCACTTGGCCCTTCGGGCCAGGTGAGCTAAAAACTTGAAAATTATGATGTTTAAATTGAGATCTTCTCAAATGTATTCAATAACTAAACAAAACAAAAATCTCAATAGGAATATTGATAAAACTTTTGTTAGAAATCAACTTTTTATGATTGAATCAATGTTTATATTGAACTGATTGAAAATATATGATTAATATTGAATATATATATCATCACATACAATCATAAGAAGATATTTGACTGTTCCAGAAAGCACTCACATTTTCTAACACACCACTGTCAGGCTGCTAACAAAGTCTATCTATATCACAGTTTTTGATATAATAGTGATAAAATCATGAAAATAATTGTGTTTATTCAAAGTGTTGAAAAATTAAAAAGTATGGGTTTTGCTCATTGATAAAGGATTAATTTTTTTTTACAAAACTTTTTTCACAATTCTAAAGGGATGAAAAGTGGTGCGTACTATACACGACCGAGTACGGTAGTGAGTTATAATTGCTAACATCGATTTCATTTTGTCTCTGATGGATAGTTGCATGGTTGGCAATCATACCGTCACTTATTTTTAAAATGTTTTGATTCTTACTGAATGAATTTGTTTCAATATGATTTCAACGAAAACAAGGATCTAAATCAAACAGGAGTTAAACCGGATTCTTGCTCTTAAATGGAGCTGTTTAATTTAGGGGCAACACTATTTAATTGATATTACATAAATCCCTTAATAACATACTTTGTAAGTCAAGGTAACAGACAAAACCTGAGAACCAAAACTATTTCAAGAATATGTTAATATACTCAAACCTCTTAATGATACCTCCCATTAGAGGCAACATCCATTCTAAAGCCTTTGCAGTAAGGGCAGTCTTGTAATGATGTGAATTATGTAATTAATTACAGTTTATACATACTTGAAAATGATACCTCCTTGAAGTGAGAACTTGTGAGTTTCTCCCCACGTATACTTCAGCAGTGACATCTTCACATGTAGTTTCTCTATAGTTAAGGACATAGTGTATGTACAAGGATCTATATGGATCTCATACATGATTGCTCGACTGATAAACTGGACGTCCATACAGCATAACAAAGCAGAACAGCTTGGTGGTATTACACAGGATACTGATGAAGGTAAGGTCAAGGTCAAATGACTACTGGTACATTCTTTGGAAAAAAGCAAATTAAACAGTGTTTTACCAGTGTGTATAATGGAATGTGTGAGAAAACACTTTGGTTTATCTGTCTGACAGACATGGTTAAGCCTGTTTTTCATTGAAATTAAAGAATCTCATGTATCATGCCGATGCACATATCTGTCCAATTGAAGTAACTTATTTTTGTTGTTGTTATTTAAACTTTATTTGCCTTATCATTTTTTAGGAGCATAACTTCAGAAATAGCTGATCAGAGCGGAATATCGAACTATTGCAAACTCTGTTCATTTGAATTTCATAATATCTAACAAGCATTGTACACATGAAAGCCCTTATAATACAGATTGTATGAACACTTTGCCACACAAAAATAAGCACTGTATCAATATGTCCCTTGCACTCAACTGGAGCAGGGGACAATAACAAATCTACCTATATAACAAATCATACTAAATGCTTCAAAGGTTATTCCAACAAGAATGTGTCCAAAGTACACAGATGCCCCACTCGCATAATCATTTTCCATGTTCAATGGACCGTGAAATTGGGTAAAAAATCTAATTTGGCCTTAAAAGTAAAAAGATCAACTAATAAGAAACATGTGTACTAAGTTTCAAGTTGATTGGACTTTAACTTCATCAAAAACTACCTTGACCTAAAACTTTAACCTGAAACTCACACTTTTAATTTCTATGTTCAGTGGACCATGAAAATGGGGTCAAAAGTCTAATTTGGTTTAAAAATGTAAAAGATCATATCATAAGAACAAAGTGTACTAAGTTTCAAGTTGATTGGACTTCAGCTTCATCAAAAACTACCTTGACCTAAAACTTTAACCTGAAACTCATACTTTTAATTTCTATGTTCAGTGGACCATGAAAATGGTGTCAAAAGTCTTATTTTGTTTTAAAATAAGAAAGATCATATCATAAGGAACATGTGTACTAAGTTTCAAGTTGATTGGACTTCAGCTTCATCAAAAACTACCTTGACCAAAAACTTTAACCTGAAGTGGGACGAACGGTATGACAGACGAACGGACAGACGGAAGGACGCCCAGACCAGAAAACATAATGCCCCTCTACTATCGTAGGTGGGGCATAAAAATCCAAAATCTGCACATTTTGATGCCTGGTTTTGATACTTATTCCATTATAAAACAGGTTTATAGTGAAATAGCATTGTTGCTATCTTTGACTTTTGATTATCATGGATGGTTGTTCCATTGGCAGCAACCATACCAAATCTTCCTCTTTTCTGTATTATTAGTTCCAGTTAAGCACTTACCATTTACAAATGAATCACTTGTTACATTACATGGAGTATCTAGGAGAAAATCATTAAGTCCAAGTCTCTCTAGTAAAATCTGTCTAACTGATGTTGATAGCTGGTCTGATAAAGTTTCTTTCTGTTCTTTCAAAAACTTTGTTAAGGAAAAATCTATTAATGTATAAAGAAATTACTCCAACATTGTTGCTTTATAAAAAATTCTATTTAAGAAATTCTAAAAAATAAATTAATGTATATTTATAACAGTTATGTATCATTGAGGACTAATGGAGATAAATTATGAAATTCTAAATTGAGTAAACTTAAAGAAAATGAACTTTTAAACAACAGATGTATGTCTACATAAAAGTTTTCAAAGGGTTCATTGATGGAACATAGCTCTTAAATTGATATGAAATGAAAGTACATTTGATGAGAAGGCTGACATACCCCACTATCCCCTCTACTTGTAAAGGGGATAACCTACTCACATGTTTTTTTGTTTACTTTTAGGTCTGATTTTCTGATTATTAAATTTTAAAGTGTCAAACTTTTAATAATACCTTAAAAACTATTTCATCCTTTACCGATGAAATAGTAAGGAATGGTAAATCAAAATCATATGTTCCAGTCATACAGAAATCTTATGGGAATACCCAAAATATTAACTCATGTGCTCAAATTAAAGAAAATATTTTTGGGAATACTTGGAATAAAATGATGTGCCCCAATCACAATTTTTTTTTGTGAATACCTGGAATATCAAATCTTATGCCCAAATCACTGAAAATAATGTGAATACCTGGAATATTAAATCATGTATCCTAATCCCAGAAAACTTTTGTGAATACAACAAATGTACCTTGAACATTAAATCCTGTGCCCAAATCAAAGATAAAAATAGTGAATACCTTGAATATAAATCCTGTGCTCCTCTCATAGAAACTTACGTGAACACCTAGAATATTAAATCATGTGCACCACGTACAGAAATCTCATGTGAAAACATGGAATAAAAAATGATGTGCTCTAGTTGAAGAAAACTTGTGTCTACCTGGAATATTAAATCCTGTTCCCCAATCACAGAACACTTTAGGTAATCTGTAACCATTGAACACAGTCATGGTAAAGTAACAACTTTTCTGTGATTCAAAACAAAGACTCATGTTCAGGTTTATCTCATACTCTTGATCAGCTGATATATCTTCTATCTTGTACCTTAAAAACAGTTTGATTTTCAATTTTCATGTCCACAGAATAATTTCAAAGTGTTCAATTTAGGGGAGATAACTAATTAAAAACTTCTGAAATTTGTACTGGTGACAGATCTTTTGACAGTTGCTGTAAAGATTAATAGACACTTTGTTAAGATTCTGGTAGTAAACATACTGTTCTGATATCTGATAGTCTTTACAAGACTTGATAGGCAAATAGGACGTAAGAGCCCAGTCAATATAGAAAACATAGAAATTGCCAACCCAGACTTGGGCAGCGAGTTGTTTCTGTCCTACAATCTTAATCAACCTATTTTCAAGAAGATACATAGTTTGATTCCTTAATCATTTTTAATACTGAATGAATATGAAACTTTTCTTCATGTGCTAACTAATAAAATAAATTGTATAAAGTTTCAAATGCATTTAAAAAACCATACATAAGTTCCTTTTACTTAAATCTGTCAAAAACAGTCCTGTTAGTCTCCTTCTGGTATGAAAAACTAGAAAATATTCAAAATAAAACAGTTGTTTCCTTTACATCCATCCTAATAACAGTGTAAAGTTTTGAATTATTCAACCTTATCTATCCAATTTAAAGTATTGACATACAAGACATTGACAAACCTTAAAGGAAAAACACAAATACAGTATACTTACTCTACCCTGACAACATTCATGAGGTATTTCTTTTCAAGAGTACCTACAAAGAAAAGACAAATGTGCATTTCATTTGTTTATTCCTGTAATACACAATATGTTTTTTATGCTTGTAAATATATGTAATATTCTCTGGGGCTGTATATGGCGATAATAAGAATGACAAACAAAGAGGCAGCGTGTTCATTTGTATTCCACACAAATAGTGATACAAATAATATATGGGGTTTACATAAATCATATCAGACTGATACCAAAGGGAAGTAACTCATCCAACGTAAATCAAAGTACGTAAAGTACTTTATAAGAATAATGTTACAATATATTTATTAGGATGTCCCTAATTTGGGTTTAATCTAATAAGCATTGGCTTTTACAATTCACTTCTGTGCTTCTGTGTATTTTTTTTTTTTTTAGATTAAAGTCATATGAAATGAGTTCCTTGAAAAATGAATGTTACCAAAATTAGTAAACCTTAACTAAGTCTTTTATGGACATTTTTTTTATGTTTATTACACATCTTTACAGGATTATTGACAAACAATGTTTCATTCAGTGGTTGTTGATCACAAGCTTAGTAACTTTCAAATTTGTTGCTGAAGTTTAACAGATCTGAAAAGAATCTATTTCTATTTAGCTTCAAGAGCTCATTTTCCCCTTGTACTTGCAATGTGCTGATATGCTGATGTCAAAGTTAAAAGAGAGGTCTTGTAGTTAAGGTCACTGCATACAGGAAAATAAGTGCAAATTAGTGTCTGGGAAGTCAATAATTCAATATCCATACATTTATGAAGATTTGATAATGTAAAGGATTTTCTTTTTCAAAAAAGTTCATGTTCACTATTTAAGAGTAAAACTTACCCATTCAAGTTACATGTTCAATTGTTTTTTTTACATTTGAAGTTCCATTTGACTTTAAAACTGACATACACTTACCCCAATGATAGTCAAAAAGATCAATCTGTTCTGTTAGCTTCTCAATACCAAACTTAAGGTAGTGATTACAGGTATCTATCTCTACAAAGGCTGAAAATGACTTCTTCAGAAATTCAACATCCATACAACATTTCACAGCATTACATGTATCCTCTAGTACACACACAGCTGTATTTGGTAGAGCTGGCAATGACAAGGCCTGGTCACATTCTAAAGGAAAGAACACAAGAACAAAACATTTAACATTTAATTTTTAAGAAATATACAACTTTGACAAAAGATTTCTTTCCAACAGATGGACGGAATCCAGCGCTAGCAGTTCCTAGACACTCTTCTTCCATTTGTGACACAAGTAAAAGAGATTTCTACAGATCACTCCCAAAAATGGTTCTTAAATTCCAGATCTTCTGGTTATCATAACTTATCTCTGGTTTTGATTAGTGGGAACTTCATTCAAGAGGATTTGACAAACAAATGAAGGTGCCAGCATTATGGTAACAAAGTGCTGACAGTTAGAAAGACTGATAGAAGACAAGGACACACATTTTACCCTTTGCAACAATGTTGCATGGAGCATAACAAATTAACCTTGATATTCATTTTTATCTTACCTCCTATACATTTCTAGGAATATGATGGATTAAAAGCGTCTGCTTGGAGACCATGTATATTCCATATTAGATTAGTAGCGAAGCGGGGCTGATTTCAATACAGGGATAATAGAGAAGTTACAACTTTGGTACTATTTGATTATTTAGATGTATTTGAAGTTCTGTTTACTATCTTTATATCAAGGTTGTTGATATTAAATTGCTATTGTTGACATTGGTTTTTTTGTGTAGACCAATGGAAGAAGGTTCTTAAAATTGAACATTTGAACATTTTAATATAAAAATAAGAAGATGTGGTAAGATTGCAAAAAACTCTAGTCTAAATTCAACAGATAAAGATAGTCGGTAAGATAAATTCATGACATAGTGTGCTAGTGACCTAATTTGCTCTCACCCCCATAAGGAATTTACTGACCCTGTATATATCGTATTAGGTCACTAACACACTATGGAACTAATAATGCAGCTTATCATCCCAGTTAGTGTGATATAACATTGATATCATTCAATTATCAAGATATACCCACCTGACTTCCTCCCCTGATACTTTGGTGTAAAGTCTTCTAATGTAATGTTACAAGGATTGTCACTTAGATAACTATAAATACTCACCTGACTTCCACCCTTGATAATTTGGTGTGTAGTCAACTGATGTACTGTTACATGGATCATCATTCAGATAACTAGATATTCCCAGATCCTCCATTAGTTTCTGTATAAAAGGTTCTGTCAAGCTGTCAATTACTTCACCAGCATCTGCTGTGTACTTCTCCAGAGAAAAGTCTAAATTGTAAAAATATATTTGTCAGTAACTTTAATCATGGCTCGTTCATAATTAAATAAAAAGATAAACTATCCACATTTTGAATTAGGAAAGGTTTCCTCAGTGCTGACATACCATATCAAAAGTGAAATATTGTCAAAGTACACTTCATTAAGTACACTTCATTGACTTTCATATTTTGCATAAAGAATAAAAAGAGTCTCCTTAAATTCAAAGTATTTGGAATGTCTTAATATTTCTGTTTCACCCAAAAATATGGCTCTCAAAATTTCATTCACAGCTTGCTGCCTACACTTCTGTTAACAAGGACCATGAAAGAGAAATGCTAAAATAACTTCAATAGATGGGTGTCCCAGAGTGAGAGTGTCATTCCTTGGTTTATTGTAAGTTACGAGAGATCATTTAGCATCTGCTTCATTAAAGTATGCAGGAAATGGTAAAATTCAATATCTAATAGAAACACATTTTTCAAAATCAGTGTTTCAGCTCACCTGGAATAGAGAAATCAGCTTCCCAATCACAAAGTACTTTAGGAACCAAAGCATCTTTAAACAGGACAATCTCATACAGGCAAGGTTCATTGGACTCAAAACAAATACTCAGGTTCAAGTCAACAAGGAATTTTCTCTGTATATTCAAATCTTCAATTCTATACCTGGAAAAAAAAATATGATCCTTAGAATAATCTCATACTATAAGGTTAAAAACTCAATTCTGCAGTGAGATCTTTATATTGTTTTTATTGGTACAAACATTGATATATATATTGAATATATGAATATATTCATGATCCTACATCCTCTCAAAACTATTTACTTTCATTTTGGTATTGCACAAGGTCATATTTCTCAAACTGTTTGTGACATCTTCACACGTCCATTGGATGTGTACTGATTAATACTTTGGTCTTTGTACACATTATTCATTTATTAGATATAAACATACAATGGTATTTGTTCATTTCTCACTAAGAATCTAGACAATTCTGTGAAGCAACTATGTATTACTCTTTCAAAGCATCATAGCAGGTAATTCCTGCTTACGTATAGTCTCTTACTTCAATAATATTGACAGTGAATCTTTTGTCTATAAGAGGAAAAACATTGAAAAAAATAATCTTTGCCAAATGAATAACTCACCCCACTCTTACAATTCCTTTCAAATTAAAATGTTCAATGGTCCCTGCAAAGAAAGCAAGTGAAAAAGCTAGACAAATAAACAATAAATTCAAATTTTTCCAATGCTACTAAACTTTCACAATGCACATTTGATACTTAAAAACATTGTTTAATTAAAAGCAGCATTCAATAGTAAAATAGCTCTACTTTTGCCTGTACATAGCAATGTCCCCATATCAAAGGAAACGGATGCTGCAAAACACACACATTTTTGAAGATTCTATATCAATTTTCAGGTTTTCTATCAAAATTGAAAATTCTTACCAAACTGATAATCCGTTAAACTTATGGGATCCAGCTTAAGTTTTTCTATCCCCAGTTTGAATGTGTTGTCACATGTGTTCAGATCAATGTAGGCGTGAAATGAACGATGTAAGAAATCCACGTCTATACAGCAATCCACAGCTGTACAGTGAGACGGCATGAAACAGGAGGCTGGAATGGTCAGGTCTGGGAAAGTGACCACCAGTGGACATTCTGTAATTGAAAATAATTATACAAAATAGTTACTGTGATATTTCATCAATCCACTACAGTGGCATGAAACAGGTGGCTGGAATACAGGTTTTTTTTTTTCATTGTATACTGTCAGATGCACCAGATCTGTTTCTATCCATAGCATTTGCACAATCAAGGTAATTACTGAGGCCTACTATAGAAACAGGCTACAGGAAACAATATCATTTTAATCTGTAGATTAAGACAAAGGATGAAAACAGGATGCTTTATGGGACTACCATAAATAACTCCCCCTAAATTTTTTTAATATTTAAAAACCATCTTTATTCATTGCCTTGATTTTAAGAACAGTGTCTTCATATATAGAATTACCATTTTTCCAACCATTGATGGATGGACTATATATAGGGCTTGACCTCTGACATGGAGTATCTTGAAGTAGGCCCCCTATTCCTAACTCTTCAATCAGTTTAGCAGCCATCAATTCAGTCAATTGATCTTTGCTGGGCAGAGATAACTGGTTTATGTAAGACTGCAAGGAGAAATCTGCAATACAAAAAACATGAGTGATATATATGGAAAAATTTTGAAATAAATCATATTTGTTATTTTGAAACTTAATCAATTTTGCAAATGAGTTCAAGCTCAGGTGATAATGAAAAGTCAACTTTTATCAATGGCAAGAAACATGATGAAATTATTATTATGGCATATATGTATTAGAGAACTCACTTACATCAACATATCTTTAATCGCACCACATTCTTTATGTCCAGATAAATAATCTAAAATTCTGTTGTTGTTTTTGTCATATTTGATTTTATTTATGGTTGTTTCAAAGCTCAGAATCCTTATTTTTAAAATTACAACAAATATTAAGTCCCTTTTCCATACCTTTAATGTAGAATCCAGTATTCCAATCACATGGTATTCTTATTAGAGCGGCATCTTTCATCAATACAGATTTATAAAGAACCGTATCATCATTTAGTTGTACTGTTACATTGAGGTTTACTCTAAATTCATTTATATCTTCTGTGTTATCTATGGTATAACTAAGAAAGAAAATAAAATCATGGGTGAGTTATGATCAAGTTTATCTAAACAAACAGACGGAATTCAAAATATTACTCCTCTTTCACAGGCTATTAATACTTGCCCTATGTTACTTGTCAGTAATCAAATATACATAATTGTGGGAAATTGTATGCTCCTTTATGATGTTCCTAGATATAAAAATTCAGGAAATTGTAATTTTTAAAACTGGAACAGATTTCAGCAAAAAATCAAGAAGCAGAAAACTTAAATAGACAGATTGTGGATTCACCAATATATATTGATATTTTCATTATTTTCTTTACTGTTGTCAGGACATTGTCCTCTTGTGTGGTTTTAAGAGTATTTTTATGCTTCAGGGACCTTTTAACTCATTTGAATGCTTCTTTTGAGGCATAGGTTTTACAGCTAATATCAAAGAGTAATTCAAGAGCCAGGTCAACACTTCATCCAAAAAATATCAATAATATATGCTAGAAAACTTACTCTAAGGACACAAAATCCAGAAGTTTGAGCTTTCCTCTAATGTCTGAAAAAAGAAAATCATGTCTCTTACAAACTGATAAATATATAATCAAGATATGAAATTTTGTTGTTGATATACAAACTAATTCAAGCAGTTACTGCTGAGGCCATGTTTTGGTATGGGAAGCCCATAAACATCACTAAATAAATGTAGAATGTGTCCATGGGTCATATATGATGCCCCTGTTTGCATATTACTTTATAAAGGGATATATATAATCAGAGAACTGTAAAAGTGATGCCACCTAAATTTGAACTTAATCTGGGTTTTATGGTTATAAGCATTTTGTATGAGTTTCATAACATTTGGTTGAGGCTACCTAAATTAGAGAACAGAAACTAGTCCTTGTAAACAGACAAGGGTAACACATTACACTGCCCCCTTTGTTATGGCGGATGAGGGGCATAAAAATCCAACCCGTTGAAGAATCTATACAATTTTAGTTGAATTTTATCAACTAATTTCTAGAAGCTGCAGATTATCAAAGTGATCTTTACTAGGGCAAAAATGCCACACATGTGTCACGCATGTGCCTAAAAACGCATGTGTCACAGATGTGTTACATGCGTAATACACATGTTTCTTGCCACGCATGGGAATCATGTGTTGTACACATGCGTTCACATGCGTAACACACGCATGTGAATCACATGTGTCAGAAATACACCTGTGTCACGCATGTGTTGGATAACGCATGTGACACATGCGATATTTGCATGTGTAACACATGTATAGTAAAACACATGTGTAACACATGTGTAAATTACACAGGCAAATTTTGGTGACATGAAGTTAAATTAAATTTTTCACATGATTTTTACGATAGATTATTCACGTGAAATTCACATAAAAAAAAAATTAAATTAAAAATTAAAAAATTAAAATTGTTTATTAACATCTTTTACCTTGCGAGACATGTATTCCATTGAAAATCTTAATTTACTTTAAACATGTTAAAAACAATCTAATTTCAGTGAAATTCATGTGAACAATTCACAATAACAAACATGACAAAGTTCATGTGAAAAAGTTATATTTAATGTTAACTGAATTAAAACATGGAATTCATTAGAGAAATTTAACATTCTTCGCGAGTTCAATTTTAGTAACATACAAGTATGAGATACAAATTCACCTGAATTTTATGTATTCCAATATTTATTCCATTTTCTATTTGAAGAAATAAATCATTAAAGCTGTTCACCTTTGTCTGAAGATTTTCCATAAAGGGGCACATATAATCATCAAAAGATTTTATTACTAATCTTTTTATTTGGCATAAATTATCTCCCTTGATAGTGGATTAGATGCAACTACAAAAAGTTTTATATTTATCTCTTGTAGAGTCATAAGGGTGGAATTTGTAAATATATATGTGTGTATACATCTTTGATTTCAAATTTCAGATACCTAGATTAATTTGAAGGACTTATATAGTAATATAGCTTTATCAGTATTAAATATCTCAATGATTTTAGGATTTAACATTTTTTTCTAGAGGTTAGTGATGTATAAACCAGGGCGATTAACTCTCTAACTGAATAAAGTCCGTTGGTAATGTTTGTGAGTTTGAAAAATGTCTTTAATCCTTATAATTCTTAAATCAAATCTGAGAATACTATAACAGTTACACACACATATATATATTTGTTATAGTAGTCTCAGAACAAACAGGTGCTTCATACAGTAAGTTATGGCACTTGATTATAGATTTGCATATCTTATTTAGGATTTTCTTATTTGTAACCCTTGTGTTATAAAAATGACTGAATGTATACATTAACATTGTACATGCATGACATGTGAGGCTATCAAAATTAAAAATTACCTGGTTTGGTTGTTCAGTCAAACAAACGTGACCAATTAACATTGCCAATACATGATTGTTGATCATTCTGATTACCTGTCCAAGTACAAAACTATGCTAACAAGAAAATACACATGAGCATATAGAAAGTACTTGAAAATGTTTCAGAGTGGAACTGTTTGAGGTCTGAGGTTATCTATCCTGTTCAATGCGGCTCATAATGTTTAGGGGAAAGAAACACTACTATCGTGTTTAAATCACGACAAACACTTAGTCTACATACTTCGTTCCGTACGATACTGGATACCAATTAAAGTAGTAGTTAATTACAGCCATAAATCCAATAAATTGAGAAAAGTCAAAAGAATGAAGGATAAAAACAACAGTAACCCGTTGGACTTACGATGACATAAAACTAAAAATTGTGCCAGTGACGGATCCAGCAATTTCATAAGCAGTGGCTGATCTAGAAATTTTCATAAGTGGGGGCCCATTGGCTGCCTAAGAGGGGGCCGCTCCAGTAATACTTCAGTGATTCCTTATATGATCAATCAATTTTTTTCTAAAAAAGGGGGGGGGGGGGAATACATGAGTGAATTCAGGTACTGTGAATTATAAACAGTTAGGAACTTCAATATTTGGCAACTTATGTTTTAGAATATTTCACGGCAAATTTAGTAAGTAAAATTTTGATTTGATTGGTCATTTTGACAAACATGTGAAGATAAGAACTGGTGAGCTTTTTGTTGAATATAATGAGAACTGAAGATAGTGTTAAAAATGTTTGCATAGTTCATGAGTTGAGAATTATAAAACAAAATATATTGTTTAACCTTGGACAAACAGATCAAGTCCAACATTTAGCCCCCTCCCCCTTTTGGATCCGCCTATGATGTAATTTTAAATGAAGGAGGCGAATGAGGCAGTAGGAATTTGAAACTTCTAGCTGTCTATGCGGTATGGGCTTTGCTCATTGTTGAAAGCCGTACGGTGACCTATAGTTGTTAATTTCTGTGTCATTTTGGTCTCTTGTGGATAGTTGTCTCATTAGCAATCATACCACATCTTCTTTTTTTTTATGTTTATAGGACATTTCCTAAGAATATTACAAGGAAAATCCAAATTGTCACAGATTCTTAACTGAACTTGTGTCAGATTTATAGTAAAATTTCTAATTCACTGACAACTGTTGGACACGGTCACTGAGGCAGGGGCGGATCCAGAATTTTAGAAAGGGGGTGGAGCGAAGTTTTTTAAAGATTTTTTGAAGAAAAATGGGACTTTTTGGGGCTAAAAAACATAAAATAAGTGTAAAATGCATATTTTTAATGGTTCCCTATTTGGGCATGTATATTTTAAAGTTGGTGTAAAGTGTAAGGGTTGGACATTTTAAATTTTTATGCTGTATTCTCCCTATTAATTGTCTTTCATAAAATGATAGTATGGAACCAAAGCTATGTACTGATATATAATTACATGTGGGAATTGTCAGTAAAAAATAGACATGGAAAACTCTCGTTTGTTGTATGTTAAGTTAGAATAACCTCACAGATTTCTTGTTGTAAACCAGATATACGCCGGGCTTTTCGATGAAATTTACAACAAGACCGACACGATTTAAGAAAGACAAACAAGCAATTTTTATCCAAATGTTTCAACCAACAAAATTAAGGGAAGTGAGGGGTTCCAAATTAACCAAAGGCTACGAATAAGTCTAAAATGACAACGAGTTTATGAATGACGATCGACAAATGGAGACATAAAGGCCACAACCCGGCCACTGAGCAGCTGCTTGCAGTATGGTCTTGAAAAAAGGTATTAAATATATCAGTTCGGCGAAACAAGTTGACATTCCAGTCACACATGCAAAACCCCGCCCCAAAAAAATATGCCCGGTTTTTTTATTCATCATGTTTATTTAATGCTAAATGATTCTGTTCGAAATTTTCGTTTCTTAAAGCAAAAAAGTGGACAAGATTATTGTTTTCAATCCAGATACGGCCATAATTTTTGTTTTTAAAAGGCAAAAACCAGAGTCAGATTTTTTCTTTCAAATATCTCAGACTGCCTTCTCAAACAAATGGTTCGTATCTAGAGCTTATGTTGACTGAGGATCATCATTCAGCTATGTTATTTCTAGTTAAAATAGGCCGAGGCGTTTTGGGTAACACATGTTTTCGTAGGTAAATAATATTGCTTTTTTTTTTTATGAAAGTGTAATATAGTATAACCGTTTCTGTCTCGTGGAATTGTGAAATAGAAGTCAATACATTCTTACTCAATCCTGCTCAGTGGCCGGGTTGTGGCCTTTATGTCTCCATTTGTCGATCGTCATTCATAAACTCGTTGTCATTTTAGACTTATCAATCCTGTGTCGCT
Organism: Mytilus edulis; assembly: GCA_019925275.1. NCBI lineage: Eukaryota > Metazoa > Mollusca > Bivalvia > Mytilida > Mytilidae > Mytilus > Mytilus edulis. The sequence goes on from JAHUZM010000137.1 coordinate 33,475, forward strand.
TTGAAGATGTCATGATTGTCATCCTCAGTCTATCCATGTGTTACTGTAATTTGGATTTCAAAATGACTGAGTGACGTTTTTACGGCGAACTGGTCAACTCCACTATAGCGAATCACACGACTTTAACATAATCAGTAAATACCAACAAAAAACATCATTTAATGTAAAGAATTGTCGCATGAAAAAAAATACACGGGAAATGGCAAAGTTCTCGAAGTTTTGTCTTGAAGTCTTGTCTGATTAATCAGTTTACAAAAAAAAAATGTCCAAGCAAAGGGGGCGTATGCCCCTCTACGCCCCCCCCCCCCCCTTTTGCCCCACCCTCTGGAACCGCCACTGACAGTTATACTCAAATTGCAGACTCTTATTAGTAATAACAAAAATCTGTGTTTTCTGTGACCTCATTTTGTACATGATATTTTATTTATGACACTCTAACTGTCTAACAGTTACATTTAATTATTCTCTGATTTAGAGTAATTCTCGTTTGTCAATTTTCCAAACTTCACCATCATGCCCCCTCAGCACAATTATTTAATTATGAATGGAACAAAATGTGAATGAGTTATAAATAATAGATAATTGATTGAATATCCTTTATTTAGTTTTTCTTTATTCTCATGATTCTTCCAGAGACATATATGCTCTGAGAATAATGATCCTTTATTCTATATTTTTGCTTTTTAACTAACTTTTTTTTTTTTTTTTTTGTCCTTATTTAATTCCCCATTCTCGATTCCAGACTAAGTTAACTCTTACATAAATGATATGATATTATACGAGGGGGGGCAAGGGGTTTAACTGTTATGCTGTTATGGGGTAATTTAATTCTTTGTTATCTGTTATTTTGAAAATATGTTTGCTGTTAGCTGTTATTGTCTTATTCTTTGTTAGCTGTTATTGGGCTTTTAGTTTTTTTGTTATCTGTTATTGTGATAATGTATTTGCTGTTAACTGTTATTGAAAATTGGAATGTTAGCAACTTTTTTTGACAGTCAATATTCGGTATAAATTGAAGATCATTGGACATTGGGGTCTACCACTACTAATATGTTTGTCCCGTTTCAGAGAAGGATTCGATTAACATTTACCCATCACAGAATTGAGGTCCAGGCCAATTCAAGTATATCTAATGATTATCCTTTGTAATAAATTCCATTTTTTTATGAATGTGTATTTAGAATTATCTTAATTTTTTGTATGAGAATAATGTTCTTTGTTTCCCGTACGAACATATTAAATAAAACAATTCTTAATATGACAAAAAGGAAAACATATGGCCAGGAATCTCTGACAAGGATCTCAATTAAGGACTAGGTCCTAACAACCAGTTAACCTTTTATATAATATGGTACATAGACTCAGCTCTGTGATTCTTTTCAAAGCAGAACCAAATGCATAGTACAATGAAAGTTCCAATCATGTACTTGGGTCCGAAGCTGCACATAACTCATTACAAACAAAGATTTCTTTCGTTTCAAGCCATTGTATACATACTAAACTATGTATTCTACTTACTAGTACATTTGGTACAATGTACAATCAAAAACCTCAGCTGATAAAAAATTGTTCAAATAAGGCCTTTGAAAATAGTGGAATAAATTGCTTTTGGAGTGTCAAAATTCGTTCGAAGTACTTGATAAATTGCATGCTTATAATTGGTGCTTTTGATTTTTGCTACCCTATATACCACTTTGCCTCATAGTCTTATTAAGAAAAATTCACACACCTCATTAAATGGTCATTTAGAAAAAGTCAGAATATTCAAACTCTTTTAGGTCATTTTTTTTTATTAGCAACAAAGGGAGCTTCAGTCAATATATATAAACAATACACCAACGTTTCATGAGAACTGATGAAAGCATTTTTGAGTTATTTTTGAAAACTAGAAAATATCACCTTTTTCTAATGAATAAAATCCCTTAACTCAATAACATAAAATCTAAATTTAATAAAAATCAAATGGAGTTTACAACAATAGATATAAACATTTCAGCAAAGTTTCATGAGAACTGCTGAAAACATTTTTGTGTTAATGTCTGAAAACTGGAAAATCCCCCCTTTTTAACCCGTTAACTTGGAAACTTAAAATCTAAAATTTATAAAAATTGAAAGTGACCTCATGTTAATAGATATAAACAATTCACCAAAATTCCTTGCTTTGTGAAAGCATTTTTGAGATATTATCAGAAAACTGAAACAAACACCAATTTTATTGAATAAAAACCCATTACCTAGAAACTTAAAATCTAAAATTTATAAAATAAAACAAAAAAAACAGGGAGCTCAGGTCAATAGATTTAAACAATTTTCCAAAGTTTAATGCAAATTGGTTAAAGAGTTTTTGAGTTAATGTCCGACATGTTGATAACAGACGGACAACAGTATACCATAATATGTTCCGTAAACGAGCGTATAAAAAATATTATAATATATTGAGCAGTAATTTAAACACATTCTACAGTAGATACATAAATTAATACTTAAAACATAGTCATAGAAAATGGAATGCATTACAAAGGATTATATCCGTAATAAGAAATACTGATTTGTCAAAGACCGAATTATTTTAATATTTCATTTACTGTTATCTGTTTTTGTCCATTTTAATTCCTTGTTATCTGTTATGAGCGAAATCAATTTGCTGTTTTGCTGTTATTGGGACCCCCTTGCCCCCCCTCTTATACGTAAATGTACGAAAGCTTGGATCCTCGAATACGGAAAACCGGAAATCTTTTCACCGTGGTCGTTTTTGTATAATATGACGCGAAAGGACGCTCGTCTGCTGATGTTTGAAATGGTCAGACAGTTGATACAAAGAACTTTGGTTTTTCAAACAGATGGTTCAAAAAGCTATTGTAAACAGATATACTGAAATGGGTTACACTACCGATTAACTGGAAGAAACCGGGGAACGAAACATACATTTAAAAAGTCATCGCAACAAAAGTGTATCCGGATAACTTTTTTGTACTTGTCCAATGAAAGGTAAATATAATCATATACATTTTTTAGGACGATGTTAGACTAGTTTTATACTTTCATGAAAAAATATATAGTCACTTTATCCACGTCATGCATGTTAACCCCGAAAATCAGTCAAAAATTGACAAAAACGGAAGCAAGTCAGTTCGCCCCACTGGTAAAACGCCAAACGCCCCACTTTTTTTAACAACACGGCCTGTTTTTTTAAATTGCTCCACTCTTTTTAAGGGAGCTCAGTCTCATTCATCTACCATTTGAATTGTATGGGAGAAAATAGGGTGGTTGGGAGTTGGATGAAAGTGAAATATCAAGGACGAGTTTTGAGTAAAAATCTAAAAGCCAGGACCCCCCCCCACCAAAAAAACAAAAAAAGAGTAACGACAATGCAGGATAACATTTTCATCATAGCCCCACCCCCCTAAACCCTTGAAAATCCAAGTGGGAACTACCTTACCAACTCACCCCACTTTATATGCAACTTTGGATCAAATCCAGTTAAATATATATCCAGGTTTGAAATTAGCAGGGGCCCATTTGCCCCTAAAATTTGGAGTGGGCTTCTAAAACTTCTGCTTTTCTTTCATAGAACTATATAAATTGTGTAAAAAATAAGATGTGGGCTACAATGCCATAATTTGAACTTCAGCTTTTATCCGACAGCTCAGCTTACATGTCGGATAAAAGCTCTACAGAGCTTAATTATGTTGTATTGTTATATGTATAACTGACTTTAAATAAATCTTTTATGCTTTTATGCTCATACTTCAATCCCTAATTATACTCCTGCCAACAGTCATGACAGTGGCAACTCACCTTACTTGGTAAAAATCTAAATGAATACAACATCAATATACAGTGCTCCAGCTAGAAATCAAAAGGGGCAGGGTGCCAGTGGAGGGCAAGGCACTTTTTTATGATAGGAAAAGGCACTGCTCATTTCTTTTCTTTACGTTTCTGTGTGTATCACGAGTTCATATTCTTTTTTTTTACTGTATACATGGTATATGTTGTCAATAAAGATGCATAAGGTCCGAGACCGCAATTGTCGTCCCTTGATTTTCGTTATTCACGAATATAGTCCCTAGTGTTGACAGTGGGTTACTGGCCATTAATTTTTATACCCCTTCCAAATTTATTTCTCCATGTTTAATGCCTCAAATTGCAAGAAAGGGGGTAAAAAACAGTGTAAAAAAATGTTGGTCCCTAATTTTTTTTAGAAAAGTAGAGTTTGGTCCAGCTGAAAAAGGTTAAAAATTAGCACCTTGATTTTCGTTATTCACGAATATAGTCCCTAGTGTTGACAGTGGGTTACTTGCCATTAATTTTTATACCCCTTCCAAATTTATTTCTCCATGTTTAATGCCTCAAATTGCAAGTAGGGGGGTAAAATTACACTGTAAAAAAATTTGGGTCCAGAATTTTAAAGGAAAGTAGTGATTTGGTCCAGGTGAAAAAGGTTGAAAATTAGCACTTCAAGTTCGGAAGCTGTCAAAAGATTTCAAGACGCTCTAAACATAAAATTGTCCATATTTTGAGTTAGAGCCGATGAAGTTTTCTATAATTTTGATATAATTTGTCCCAAAAGTAGTACAACACACTGGAAAAGTTTCTTTGAGAAAGCGCAGGTGGGATTTTTTTTATTTTCATTTATGTTCTAAAAGAAATCACTACAAACTCCTCAGAGTCTGAATTGACCAGTTTTTGTGCTCGACCAGTAAAATCGAGCACACATTTTACTCGACTAGTCTCGACATTGTCTCGACTGTACTTAACTGTACTTAAGTGTACTCGACTAGGTCTCGACTTTACTTAATTAGTCTGATTTAGTACTTGATGATCTTTGTGCAGTCTGAAATGGTCTTGACCAAGGCTCGACCTGTCTCGACCTGTCTTGACTAGTCTCGACCTGTCTCGACTCAGTCTCGACTAGTCTTGACCTTCAAATTTAGTTTTGACTGGTGTAAATCAGCCCATCTAACTAAATTAAATATTGATCTTACAAAATTAAAGCTTATTAGGTAGTTTGATTTATTGCTGTGAGATGAAAGAATTTAATTTTACAATATGTAAAAAAAAAATTATTATATAAAAATTCAGATAGGCATCTTTAATTTTTTTTATAACTTTTTCAAATCAACTTGGATTTTCATAAAATTATGCAGATATCTTAGATATATATCAAGCTTATTGAATCCCATTTCATTTAGTTTTTTGTTATATTGCTGTAAAATTTAAGAATTAAAGTAATTTTGGTAAAAAAAGGCTAGGATTTGCAATTCGGACAAAATAGAGATAGTACACTTTTAATTTTTTTAATAACTTTTTCAAATCAACTTGGATTTTCATCAAACTATGCAGCTATCTTACATATATATCAAGCTTACTGAATCCCATTTCATTTAGTTTTTTGTTGTATTGCTGTAAAATTTAAGAATTAAAGTAATTTTGGTAAAAAAAGGCTAGGATTTGCAATTCGGACAAAATAGAGATAGTACACTTTAATTTTTTTAATAAGTTTTTCAAATCAACTTGGATTTGCATCAAACTATGCAGTTATCATACATATATATCAAGCTTACTGAATCCCATTTCATTTAGTTTTTTGTTGTATTGCTGTAAAATTTAAGAATTAAAGTAATATTAGTATAAAAAGCTAGGATTTGCAATTCGGACAAAATAGAGATAGTACACTTTAATTTTTTTAATAATTTTTTCAAATCAACTTGGATTTGCATCAAACTATGCAGTTATCTTACATATATATCAAGCTTACTGAATCCCATTTTATTTAGTTTTTTGTTGTATTGCTGTAAAATTTAAGAATTAAAGTAATCTTGGTATAAAAAGCTAGGATTTGCAATTTGGACAAAATAGAGATAGTACACTTTAATTTTTTTAATAACTTTTTCAAATCAACTTGGATTTGCATCAAACTATGCAGCTATCTTACATATATATCAAGCTTACTACATCCCATTTCATTTAGTTTTTTGTTGTATTGCTGTAAAATTTAAGAATTAAAGTAATCTTGGTATAAAAAGCTAGGATTTGCAATTTGGACAAATAGAGATAGTACACTTTAATTTTTTTAATAACTTTTTCAAATCAACTTGGATTTGCATCAAACTATGCAGCTATCTTATATATATATCAAGCTTACTGAATCCCATTTCATTTAGTTTTTTGTTGTATTGCTGTCAAATTTAAGAATTAAATTAATCTAGGTCAAAAAAGCTAGAATTTGCAGTTCGAACAAAATAGAGATAGTAGCTTTTTAATAACTTCTTAAATTCAACTTGGATTTTATTAAAACTATATAGCTACCTTGGTGATCTTCATATTTCAGGTTGTTATGAAGTTTTAAAATATTTTTTTGTCAAATTTAATGACATGTCACTATACATGATTTAATTACATCAGTACACGTGAGTTTTACAGGTAAAAAAGAAAGCCCTACTTTTCTTAAACTCGTGTATTACTTATCTAGTGAATTAAAAGCCCTGCGATTTAGATTTAACAGGATGTTGCAACTTTGAATAAATGTTATTTAGAATTTAAAACTCTCTGGTAGATGTGATCTTTTTAATAAATTTGCCCCAAGCAGAAGGTATTGCTTTATAAATCACCACAAATCAGAAGAACTATTTTAATAATTTCTAATGTTTCATCCCTTTTTGATATATTTATATAGTGTATATCAAAAAGAATAAAACATTGAAGGAATTATATTAATATTTTATATATACTTTTTCCCAAATTATGAGAAAAGATATATTTCTAATATCGTAGCTTTTTGACCTAGGTTAATTAAATTCTTAAATTTGACAGAAATACACCAAACAAAATAACAAACCTATGATTCAGTAAGATCAATATATTGCAAAGATATTTGTAGAGTTTGATGAAAATCTAAGTTGATTTAAAAAAGTTATGAAAAAATTAAAGTGTACCATCTCTATTTTGTCAAAACTGCAAATTCTAGCTTTTTTACCTAGATTAAATTAATTCTTAAATTTGACAGCAATGCAACAAACTTTATAACAACCTGGTATTCAGTAAGAAGATAACATCACCAAGATAGCTATATAGTTTCAATAAAATCCAAGTTGAATTTAAAAAGTTATAAAAAAAATTAAAGTGTACTATCTCTATTTTGTTCGAACTGCAAATTCTAGCTTTTTTGACCTAGATTAATTTAATTCTTAAATTTGACAGCAATACAACAAAAAACAAAATGACCTGGGATTTAGTAAGCTTGATATATATGTAAGATAGCTGCATAGTTTGATGCAAATCCAAGTTGATTTGAAAAAGTTATTAAAAAAATTAAAGTGTACTATCTCTATTTTGTCCGAAATTGCAAATCCTAGCTTTTTATACCAAGATTACTTTAATTCTTAAATTTTACAGCAATACAACAAAAAACTAAATGAAATGGGATTCAGTAAGCTTGATATATATGTAAGATAACTGCATAGTTTGATGCAAATCCAAGTTGATTTGAAAAAATTATTAAAAAAATTAAAGTGTACTATCTCTATTTTGTCCGAATTGCAAATCCTAGCCTTTTTTTACCAAGATTACTTTAATTCTTAAATTTTACAGCAATACAACAAAAAACTAAATGAAATGGGATTCAGTAAGCTTGATATATATGTAAGATAGCTGCATAGTTTGATGCAAATCCCAGTTGATTTGAAAAAGTTATAAAAAAAATTAAAGATGCCTATCTGAATTTTTATATAATTTTTTTTTTACATATTGTAAAATTAAATTCTTTCATTTCACAGCAATAAATCGAACTACCTAATAAGCTTTAATTTTGTAAGATCAATATTTAATTTAGTTAGATGGGCTGATTTACACCAGTCAAAACTAAATTTGAAGGTCAAGACTAGTCGAGACAGGTCGAGACTGGTTGAGACTTAGTCGAGACAGGTCGAGACTAGTCAAGACAGGTCGAGACAGGTCGAGCCTTGGTCAAGACCATTTCAGACTACACAAAGATCATCAAGTACTGAATCAGACTAATTAAGTAAAGTCGAGACCTAGTCGAGTACAGTTAAGTACAGTCGAGACAATGTCGAGACTAGTCGAGTAAAATGTGTGCTCGATTTTACTGGTCGAGCACAAAAACTGGTCAATTCAGACTCTGAGGAGTTTGTAGTGAATGCACTACGAAATGATTGTGGTCTCGGACCTAAGATTTATTGGAGAATACATTTATTTAACTACTCTTATATATGCTTAATTTTTTTAGTGATTTGCCAGATAATTGCAAAGAAACCTGTTAATTGTATCATAATATATCTTATAGGTTTTTTAGCCAACTCAAAATCATGCTTTTAGGACCCTCTTGTTGTACTGAGGAAGTGGACCGCTCAAGAAGATGAAAGGTAATGTAAATATAAAAATAAGAAAATGTAGTATGATTGCAAATAAGAAAAGAGAGGAATTTGTAAAAGTGAAAATTCACTTGTTTTCCAATCCTAATACTAATAAAAGTGTCTTATATTGTAATGTTTAAACTACCTAATTTAAAAAAAAAAAAAATTGTTTACACTAATGAGAAAAGACAACTCTCCATCAGAGATCAAATGACATCAAAGTTAACAACTATAGGTCAACATACATCCTTTAACCATGAGCAAAGCCCATACATTATACCATATATACTGTAAATTCTGAAATATTGTGTGCATTTATTATTGCCACCATTGCCATTTTCAGTGGCAGATCCAGAAATTTTCATAAGTGAGGGCCCACTGACTGCCTAAGAGGGGGCCCGCTCTGGTCATGATTCAGTGATTCCCTATATAATCAACCAAATTTTTCCCAGAAATGGGGGGCCCTGGCCCCCACCTAAATCTGCCTCTGATTTTATCATTTAAGACTTAAATGCAAGTTTAATTTTTAGGATTTTGAGAAAAATCCTGTTAAATTCATAAAAAATATTTCAAAATGCGAGTTTAAATTATTGCGTTTACAACTAAACTCTGTCCCATTTTTAGCAATAATCATGCTAATAAAAACCTCACAATAATTTCTGAATTTACAGTAGTCCGGTATATAAAAAGACCCTAAATGAAAACGAAAAATTTGTCAAACAATTCAAACTGAATTACAGGCTTCTGACATGGGACAGGCACATACTAATTGAAGGATGTGATGGGGGCTAGACTATATAGCTAGCAGTTTGTGGTGCCAAACCCACCTAACCTGGTACATGTATATTGATGTGAAAAGGGCCTAACTCACCGGATCTATACAATAAACAAAAAAGAAATGCATCTAACAAAAACACACACAAGACGTGTTTTTTGTCAGTAAATTTATTCACACATTGGCAAGATACATGTACATTGAAAAGTTGTTCTTTTGTTAATTGCCTGAAGTACGGATTATAACACAAATGACAACAGGCCCGAGAATACAGTTCTTCCGTAGTGCATTAAATTCAAATTAAAAAAGTCGCACCTGCTCTTTCTCAAAAAGATTTTTACAGTGTAGTGTACTACCAGTGAGACAAATAATATCAAAATTGTAGAAACTTCTACCAGCTCTAATGTTCATGAGTTTAGTCTTTCCTATATCAAAATGGTGTATTTTAACATTTTTGCCTATTAACTTAAAACAGCAAAACAAGATCTAATAAACATCTGACAATAATTAATGCCTAGAATGATTTTTTAACTGTATACAGCAGAATAGATAAATTAAAACCAGAAAGTTCATACTGTACATATATTTATTAGCTAAGGCGCAGTAAGCTGTTGATCTTCTTTCTGTTGTTTGCTTACATGTTCTTTGCATTCACTCAAAAGTAAAAGTACATATAGTTCTGTAAAGGTGAAAATTAGTGAGCATTAGTTCAATATGTTCATACTACATCTAGTTTTTGTCTGGACTTCATGGACTTCTTGATTAAATAATTTAGATTTAATACAATTTTAGCTTGATACCAAAAGAATGGAAAGTACAGTATTAAAACCACTCAGGCCATTCATTAGGAGGCGGTACCCGGTACTTTTACCCTCCTATGCTATTCACAAGTACCGCCTAAATGTAGAAATTTTTACATAAGATATTCATGGAATGAATTGAAAAGTACCACCTAGAAACGTGGAAAGTACCAGTCAACATGAAAGATAATGAAACCCCTGACCACTGGTGAACATGTACTGTACATGTAGGTGTGAATGTCCTGCAAAAAGAACTCATATCAAAGTATGTTCATCTGCAGAATTTCAGTAAATATAAATAATTTGATGCACTCTGTTCTCAAGTATAATTGTACATGTACACTTGCTTATTTTTCTCTCTTTCCAATGTCAAGTATGCTTCAAGGCATCCTTACCCTGATCCCCTCCTGCTCCATACACACACACTCAGAAGTTCAAATAATCAGCATTTATAATATTACAAACCTACCTAGTCAGACTGGCCTATACAATGTATATTATGAATTGACAAGTTGTTCTTGTTTTGAATACATAAAATATTTGCCACTGGACATAGTTTCCGTACAATAACTTTAGTTTAAGTAAATGGATATCTATCTCTATGAAATTTAAATACAAGGTTTGAACCCACACAAGGAAGATTGGGATTGATTTTGGGGTTATGGTCCCAACAGTTTAGGAACAAGGAGCCCAAAAGGGGTCAAAATAAGTATTTTCCTAGGTTCCAGACAATTACTTGTGTATAAGTGTATGGATCTTTCTGAAATTGTACCACAAGGACTTGAAGGTTCCATACCAAAAAAAAAAAGGTTGGGATTGATTTTGGGGGTTATCAATGGTTATGGCACAAACTGTTTATGAATTAGGGGCCAAAAACAATACTTCTCTAATACTTTGTATAAGTTGCTTATTTCTAGACCAATTTCAATGGGGTTTTATTCTTGAATTCTTGGGGTTCTTTAATATGCTGAATCAAACCCTGTATTAAGTTTTTTTTAATTTGGTCCGCGTTTTTATACGACCGCAAAATGTTTGCGTTCTTATATTGGTATCACGTTGTAGGCTATATAAAATGTACAATATAAAATTGAGAATGGAAATGGGGAATGTGTCAAAGAGACAACAACCCGACCAAATAAAAAACAACAGCAGAGGGTCACCAACAGGTCTTCAATGTAGCGAGAAATTCCCGCACCCGGAGGCGTCCCTCAGCTGGCCCATAAACAAATATATACTAGTCCAGTGATAATGAACGCCATACTAATTTCCAAATTGTACACAAGAAACTAAAATTAAAATAATACAAGACTAACAAAGGCCAGAGGCTCCTGACTTGGGACAGGCGCATAAATGCGGCGGGGTTAAACATGTTTGTGAGATCTCAACCCTCCCCCTATACCTCTAACCAATGTAGTAAAGTAAACGCATAACAAAACGCACATTAAAATTCAGTTCAAGAGAAATCCGAGTCTGATGTCAGAAGATGTAACCAAAGAAAATAAACAAAATGACAATAATACATAAATAACAACAGACTACTAGCAGTTTACTGACATGCCAGCTCCAGACTTCAATTAAACTGACTGAAAGATTATGATTTCGTCATATGAACATCAGGCACAATCCTTCCCGTTAGGGGTTTAGTATCATACCATCATAACATATATGAAAAGAACATAACCCGTGTCATGCCAACAACTGTTTTTAGAATAAATGTGTTTAGTTCCGATGCAAAGACCTTATCAGTGACTCAATATTAACGCCAAAATATGCAATCTTTAATGACTTGACAACAGTATCGTAATTATATCCCTTCTTAATAAGTCTATTCAAAGGTTTTGTAAGTTTCTGAGGTGAATACTGACACCTTTGTGCTTTATAAAGAATATTACCATAAAAAATTGGATTTGAAATACCTGAACGTATTAGAAGTCTGCATGTTGAGCTATATTTACGAATGATGTCTTTATACCGATGATAAAATTTAGTAAATGTTTTGACTAGTTTGTGATATCGAAAACCCTGGTGTAATAATTTTTCAGTAATACATAAATTTCTCTCGTTAAAATCTAAAACAGTGTTACATACACGAGCAAATCGTACAAGTTGAGATATATAAACACTGTAAGATGATGACAAGGGAACGTCACCATCTAAAAACGGATAATTAACGATAGGAAATGAAAAATCATCCCTTTTATCATAAATTTTAGTATTCAGCTTTCCATTAGTGATATAGATATCAAGATCGAGAAAAGGGCAGTGGTCATTGTTAGTATTAGCTTTATTTAAAGTAAGTTCAACAGGATAAATTTCATTAATATACATACTGAAGTCGTCATTATTGAGAGCCAAAATATCATCCAAATATCTAAAAGTATTATTAAATTTGTTTATCAGATGTTGTTTCGATGGGTCTTTGCTTATTTTTGTCATAAATTGTAACTCATAACAATACAAAAACAGGTCCGCAATAAGTGGTGCACAGTCAGTCCCCATTGGAATTCCGATAATCTGACGATATACGGAATCCCCAAAGCGAACAAAAATGTTATCTAGTAAAAATTCAAGGGCATATATAGTATCAAAGCATGTCCAATTAACATAGTTTTTTTGTTTATTGCTACTAAAAAATGACCTAAAAGAGTTTGAACATATATATTCACATTCTGATTTTTTGAATGCCCATTTAATTAGGTATACAATGCAATATTCACTTAACTACCAACTGATAAATTAAAGCAATCTTCACCATTCAGTGATTACAAACACTCTGATTACCATTCTAGGGTTATGCCCCTTTACAAGTGGAAAAATTGAAGACTTTTTTAGTTTCTGTTCTCTTAACTTAAGTTTGTCTCAACTAAATTTAATGAAATGTGTATATAATGCTTATTACCTCTAAACTCAGTTTAAGTTCAATTTTTGGCATCTTCACTTTTACAGTTCTTGAGTTATGTCCCTTTATAACGTTATATGCTAGCAGGGGCATCATCTGTGTCCTTTTGGACAAATTCCCCATTTATTTTTTTAGAAGTTACTATTAATTCTAACCATGACTGTATGACATTTTATATTTTAATATTTTATGATGTATTTAAATGAGTAGTTATTGTTGCAAACTCCATTAGAATTTTGAATTGAGATCATTTTTGGAATAAGAGAAAGGGGGACGTGGAAATAAAATTGGGGTGGGGGTCAATTTTTTTTTCTCATTTTAGATTTCAGAATTTAAAAAGAAAATTTCTTCAAATATTTTTTTTTTGAGAGGATTAATATTCAACAGCATAGTAAATTGCTCAAAAGCAAAAAAATTAAGTTCATTAGACCACATTTATTCTGTGTCAGAAACCTATGATGTGTCAACTATTTAATCACAATCCAAATTCAGAGCTGTATTCAGCTTGAATGTTGTGTCCATACTTGCCTCAACCTTCAGGGTTCGACCTCTGCAGTCGTATAAAGCTGCACCCTGCGGAGTATCTGGTTAAATTGGTCACATGCCATACATATTATATACACAGGTAATGTGTAGTACACATGCATGAATAGAGTTAGTTTTCATTATTTAAAAAAAAAAGGAAAATATGTAGTATCATTGCCAATGAGATCTATTCATCAGGTCAAAATGACTGAATGTTAGCAACTAAAGATCACTTTACATGTATGTACAACTTTCAACAATGAGCAAAACTAGTACAGCATCAAGCAAGCTATGTCCAGGAATGACAGATGTAAAACAATTCCAAAGAGAAAATTAAGGGCCTGATTTACATAAAAGCGAAAAAAACAACAACTATTATTTCTCCACTCCAGTTGTTCACACGATATTTATGTATATATATATATATATATGTAAGTTTGGTAAATCATTACTTATCAATTTATGTTATCATTTTTGCTTGATTGGTAAGCCAATATTTTATGGTTATTTTTTTTTTTAATTACAGCAACTGTATTCCAAGAGTCTGATGGCTGATAATGTATTACAGGATTTTATCATTCAAGCAACATCTTAGAAGGATAAGTGCAAATGTATGAAGGAAGCCGTGGGTACAAATAGCAATTACAGCAGATACATGCAGGAGAGAACTCTTAAACAAAGACATGATATGGGAGTGATGTATTCAAGAAATCTCAAACACATGGAATTAAATATTGTGTATATTTTTTCAAACACAAGTACTTTCAGAATATAATACAATCATGACAATTCAAATTCAAATTATTGTTTATAGTCTAAAAATGAATAATGCATGTTTTAAACTGAATTTTATATAAATATTTGAAAGAACAAGAACTTTTATATTATTGTGAAGCCAAACTTTGAAATTTTCTAATGGTATAAAAAAACTCATCATAGATACCAGGACTAAATTTAGTGTATACGCCAGATATGTTTGTTGTTTGTCAAAATATGTTTTGAAATAAGAAGGAAACAGTTGTAAATAACTGTAAGGCATTCAATATGGCATATCAAATACATTTAACAGAACCTTTCTATTTCAATTTATTAATATAATGCGAAATGAGGTATAAATCAATCAGACAGCTACACAACAACAAAAACATATGAAAGGCATTAAGGTGCTAACATACAGTCCTCAACAATAAACAGTTGTCTAAACAATGTCATGATCTACTTAATTAACCAGGGTCTATACCAATCAAAGAGCTGCTATTAACTCAATTTTTTTTAGATATGCTTTTTATTAGGATGAGACTTAAGGCAACCACTGAAACCCTGGCTTAAAACAGGCACACGAATATGTGGCAGGGTAAACTACTTTTTTTCTTCAAAATTTTTAAAGAAGCATTGGCATCTTTTGCAAGTAAGACCCACAATGGGATAGGATTGTCTCATGACTGATAACCACAAAATGACTTATATATATACATATTAAAAATGAAATATTCATCAGTGCATACATATGCTTTAATTGAATTACCAATCCTTACATCACTTTTTAAAAAAATATTGCGACTTGAACGTAACCAACAAAATTCTAGGAGTGAACTTAAGGTAACCTGGATATTTGCTTGCCTTCTTTGTTTTATTACATCTTATCTCTTGCATTGGAGATATTGTGAGTTTGGATTTGTATTGATAAGGATCAAGAAAGTAAAATACAATTGAAGTATGAACACATAGTCAAGACCAAGAAGAATATTTATTTATATCAAAATAGAATGTGCACTAGATATATAGATTAGCATTGACTTATCTAAAATATGCTCAAATACTGTGAATTTGTGTGATTGGTGCTCAATTCACCTTCATCTCATTTAAAAAAAAATAATATGAATGCTTGATTCAGGTTAGCTTCACATGAAAAATTTAACATGAATTTCATGTTAGCTGAGCTCAATTCACATTAATTGAACGCGAGTTTCATGTATAAGCTTGTTTCAGGTGAATCTCACATGAAATTTACCTGAACAAAATTTGCCTGTGTACTTATATGGAAAACCCATGTATAACCCATTTAATTCACATTAGAACTTCGATACATGTCAACGATCATGGTAATTGGACAAATACGAATACATTTTGAAAAATATTTAATACAGGCACCATGCCTTTTACATGCAGAAATCACGTATGTATCACAGGTGTATTTCCTTACACATGTGATTCACATGTGAAACGCATGATCACATGTGTATATCATGCGTATCACATATTTTGCAAAATTTTTAATACAGGCATCATGCCTTTTGTATGCAGAAATCGCGCATGTATCACAGGTGTTTTTCCTTACACATGTGATTCACATGTAAAACGCATGATCACATGTGTATATCATGCGTATCACATTCGTTTTTCACACATGTGTCACATGCGTGGCATGAAACGTCTCTTTCACATGCGTGCGACACACATGTGAAACGCATGTGTCACGCATGTTCACATGTGTGGCATTTTTACCAGTGTATGTGTCAATACAGTTTACCAGTCCATCAAAAAACCATAAAATATAAGAAAGGGAGAAACGTAAGCCTCTACATTATTATATACCTAGATTATAATCAAATACGGTTAAATCTTGCTTCAATTTTTCAATAGCAAATGATACTCTTCTTGAGCAGACATCAACATCCAGCTCTAAATGTATGTTTCTCTTCAAGAAATCCACCCTGATACAACAATCAACTTTAGTACAGGTATCATCAATCCTACAGGTAAAAGATGAGGGGAGATTTGGTAAGGTCATGTTGATGACTTCTGCTGGACATTCTGAAAAAAAAGAAGACAATAAGTCATTTCCAAAAAAAGCTTAGTTATGACATGAAAATTAAACTTAAAACACGATGAAGAAAAATTAAGAATGCAAAATACTTTTTGTGTTTACCCTTCGACAATTTCTAGAACAATAATTAGGAAGATTTTGTATCAAGGCAATGTAAACATAAATATGTTTCTCAGATACTTTATTTATATTACATCTATTTTTAAACAATCACTTGCAATCTTTTCAAAGAGACATACTGTTGGTCCATCCATTCACACTTGGTGTGTAATCCCCCAAATCACACTGTGGTGTAAGCAGATAGTCAATCACACCCATTTTCTCCAGTACCTGGGAAAGGATGACATCGGGTAGATTGTTTATTACAGTAAACCCACTATCCTGAAGCAGCTTGGAGGGAGAAAAATCTGTAAAAAAAAATCATTAAAGAATAATGTATGTAACCTAATCATTTTTAACCGTTCTATTTACAAACATTTTTCTTCAATAACCAAACTTTATAATACTTTTAAGTGTTTAAATCAAAACAAGCTTGATAATGCTTTTAAGTGGTTAATTCATAATAAAGAAACAAACAAAAATTATGAAACGCTGGAAAATCCAAGTTCAAATAAATAAACATCTGTTAGACTGTCCCATGTAAAGATACTCACCATTCATACTTATATTCCAATCACATCCAAGTTTAGGTAAATAAACATCCTTAAGAATGTCCCATGTAAAGATACATGATCCAGAAGGTTCTAAACAAACTGTTATGTTCATATTGACAATGTATTTCTTCTTTCCTTCCAAATCACTCACTGAGTACCTTAAATAGACAAGTGTATCAAAATAGTTTCTATATTGTGTAGATTCCAAGTCATCTAAATTGATCAAAGAGTCCATATTTGTCCTTAATGTAAAAAATAGCTTTTTGAAATAGGTTATAATTAAACACTGAATGTAGTATATTTAATAAACTACAATAAGTGTATCCATCCAACAGAATACTGCAATAGTTTATCCCTGCCACATCTGCAGCTAACAAACTGTAGTAGTGAGCATATTATTATCCCACTTTTTTTTAATTATGTGCCATTTTATTTCTTAAACATGTTAAAGTTAATGATCATAATATTGGTTTCTGATTTGTGCAGGTTTTTTATTGTGTGCTTTAGTTCTTCAACATACAGTCTAGAAATATTAAGGGGAAGCTAATTTGAACATGTAAAACTGATTAAACCCTACATGTTTTGTGCCTGTGTGTTGTTCATTGTAATGATTGTCCTTGTTTGTATGTCTTGGGGTTTTTTTCCGTGGAGCCTGATGTTGGTTGTTGATAAAGTCCATTTACTGTAAAAAATTTTATACTACCTCAAAATCTTACTGGAGAATATCACACTTACTGTAAAGTTATAAGCTTGCTTAGCCTTATCTCATGAACTTTATCTGAAAAATAATGTATGTACAAAAAATGTGAATTAAAAAGGTCATTAATTAAAACTGGCCACCATGAGATAGCCAAAAGTGCTGAAAGTGACATTGAACACCAATAAATCCATCAACCAATCAATTATCTTTATTTGCACATTCCCAACTCATAAACCAAGCACATTAAATTCAATAAGTTATTCAGTAATTGGACTATTTTTGTTTGAATAATAAGGAGCTGCATTATGGTGCTATGCATATCCTCACTAGTGATTCAGAGTTTTTCTTGAGTATTATTAACAATGACAATACATTGATGTGGATATTTTATTTAAATATATTATTAATCATGGTTGAAATCGCAGGGCAGTGATTGCATTGCAATCGTATCTGGTAACTATGTACTTTGTTTATTTCTCCTGTGCCTCTATGTCATAAAGTTATTCATATTGACCAATCAGGATGCAGCATAGGTACTGTTGATATGTCTGGCATTTCATATCTACCAATCAAGAGCTAGTGATTCATATTTTCCGCCTAATTAATTAGCCAATCAGATTTGAGTAAATTATCATCGTCTGGCATCATCGGCAGTTTTAGCATTCAAAATAATAACTTGCAGCAGCAAACACCTTGTTTAAACTAAGGCCAAAGATTTTTATTCCCACCCTCCCAACCCTCATTCATGTATATATGTAATGAAAATCAGTTCATGAATTGTCTTTAAGTTTGTATCTTGTCATGTTGGGTTTTTTTTTTTTTTACTGTTTATTGTATGTATATTGTATTCATTGTATTTTCATGTATAGTTTAGTCGTGATGTTTGAGAACCACAGCTTTTATTACACATCATTTATCTTTTGTATTCATGCATTACTTAAATTTTATATTTGCCTTAATTCATTTAGCATTATGTTCAATTATTGTATAATTGAAATAATTACATGCATACTTTATAAACTGTGGTTAGTTTTCCCAAACCTGTCTTTGTTTAAATATAACCAACACTGCCTTTAATGTTCTATTTGGCCGCTGAATCCTTCGGGTGTATCCAAACTTGATTTGGGACGTTATATAAGTCATACCGTATCAAGCGTTGGCAGGGACGCTGACAAGAGGCAGTGTTTAGCACCATTGGCAAAGGGGGGAAAGGTGGGTCCCTATTTTCATAACATAAGATTAATACTTACCAAACTGAAAGTTAAAGTAAGCTTGATCTAATCCCAGATTTTCTATTCCTATTTTAAGTCGGTGAGAACAAGCATCTAATAACAAGTAGACATGGAAGGTACGACCAATCTGTGGGATCTCTACACAGCAGTCGACACCAGTACAGTAATCAGGAATTGTACAGCTCAAACTTCCTGTTAAATCTTGGAGAGGTAAGTTTGAAGGGCATACTGAAAGTTAGAAGAGTCAAAATCATGATACAATAGTCTATACCAATACAGTAATCAGGAATTGTACAGCTTAAACTTTCTATCAAATCTAGGAGAGGTAAGTTTGAAGGGCATACTGAACTAGAGGCTCTAAAGAGCCTGTGTCGCTCACCTTGGTCTATGCGCATATCATTAACGAAGGACACAGATGCATTCATGACAAAATTGTGTTTTTGTGATGGTGATGTGTTTGTAGATCTTACCTTACTGAACATTTTTGCTGCTTACAATTATCTCTATCTAATAAACCTATGAATCTATCCCAGTTGTTAAAAATTGACTATAGGTGTCATACCACCAATTAAAAGTCCCTATCTGTTCAACCAAATTTTGCAATTTTCACAGCTTTCTAATTATTTTACCTTAAGGAGGCTCGCGGGTATAAGATTTTCAGAAAAAAATAAACATTAATTTTTCATTACAAATTTTATTGATTACCTTAAGAAGTTGTTACTTTATCATATGGTACAAAAATCATTCCAAAAAATTAATTCGTGTTGGCCGCAGCGGACTTTTAAAATGTAGATATCATTGAAAAAGCTTTAAATTATCTCCCTTTGGTGCAAAAATTCCATTTTTTGGCATTAAAATTGAAATATTTTTTTTAACACATCGGTGACCTATATTTTTTATTGTAGTTTTCGAATAAGCTGTACATAAACTAAATAATTGTAAAATTTTAGCAATTTCTGTAATTTAGTTCTTTTTTTATTTCGATATTACCGCTATTTCTCCTATTAGTTCAACAGAAAAAAAGGACATTATCAAAAATGTATGCTTCTTTCGAAAGCAGATTGTGAGCATAAATGAACGGTGACCCCATTTTTTTATTTCATTTTTCTATTAAGTATCAGATAAAGTTCATTTATAGAAAAATAGAGAGAAATCCTATATTAAATAAAAAAAATCATTTAAACCCGCGAGCCCCCTTAAGTTTAACTTCATAGAAACTAGGTATATCCTGATTTGTACAGGTGTCACCTTTCTGCATGACAATTTTCAACATACATTCAAAATCATATAAGAAAGAAGAGAGCTCCCGAAAGGAGGTACCACTAAAAATAACCCCTGGTTTTCTGGAAATCTTAAATTAGTATACCATGGAGTGCATTAATCCTCAATTCTAAATGCAAACTCCTAGACAGGTAAAATTTGGCTCAAAATGGTCTTAATATATTTCCCTTTCAACAAAAGTTTCATATCTGCAAATTTGTTGGTTAGTTTAGGTGAACAATGACATCAAATGCATTATTTTTTGTCCGAGTAGGCCTACTTTCACATAGGTTCTAAATTTGAGGGAGTAATTGGTGGTATGACACCTATAAAGGGCAATAACTCCTTAATAGGTTAATTGACCATTTTGATTATGTTGACTTATTTGTAGGTATTACTTTGCTGTACATTATTGCTGTTTACAGTTTATCTCTATCTATAATAATATTCAAGATAATAACCAAAAGCTGTCAAATTTTTCTTAAAATTACCAATTCAGGGGCAGAAATCCAACAACAGGTTGCCTGATTGGTCTGGGCAGATAGACCTTGTCCTAACGAACAAATGTTTGCTGCCAGATTTGCTCTAAAAAGCTTTGGTTTCTGAGATTTTAGCCAAAAACTGCATTATACCCTATGTACTATTTTTAGCCATGTCGGCCATCTTTGTTCGCAAGCCAGGTCATCGGACACATTCTTAAACTTGATACCCTAATGATGATTGTGGACAAGTTTTGTTAAATTTGTCTCAGTAGTTTCAGAGAAGATTTTTGTAAAAAATTTACGAAAAATTTACAAAAATAGACTATAAAGGGCAATAATTTGTTAAGGGGTCAACTGACCGTTTTGGACATGTTGACTTTTTTGTAGATCTTATTTTGCTGAATATAATTGTAGTATACAGTTTATCTTTATCTATAATAATATTCAAGATAATAACCAAAAGCGGCAAAATTTCCTTAAAATTACCAATTCAGCGGTAGCAACCCAACAACGGGTTGTCCGATTCATCTGGAAATTTCAGGGCAGATACATTTTGACCTGATAATCAATTTTACCCCTGTCAGATTTGCTCTAAATGCTTTGGTTTCAGAGATATAAGCCAAAATCTACATTTTACCCCTATGTTCTATTTTTAGCCATGGCAGCCATCTTGGTTGATTGGCCGGGTTACGGGACACATTTTTTTAACTAGATACCCCAGTGATGATTGTGGACAAGTATGGATAAATTTGGCCCAGTAGTTTCAGAGGAGAAGATTTTTGTAAAAGTTAACAACGACCGACGAGGTCGACGCCAGACGCCGTGGGCCAGGTGAGCTAAAAATAAGTTAAAGAAAATCTTGCTAACAAGTGTGCCTAGGAGATGAAGAGAGGGTCTGAAGTGCACACTGGACATAGAAGAGTCACAATAGCTACTTATTAAAACAGTGCTTACAAATAAGTTATCAATAGGTCTGAAGGATGAGTCAGCATCTCCATCATAATTCTCTAATAGTATGTCAGATGTTATTCTAGTTGTTTAATTTAAATCTGACAGACATTCTTTAAAATGTAAGCATAATAGCAATATATTAACTATTCATGCTTGACTGCTTTAATCATACTATCCAACATAAACAAAAGTTGAAAAGGATTTATATTTTCATATGAAAGATATATTTAACCTTACCTGCTTACTATTCAAGTCAAATTTGCAGACCTACTTAACTCAAAACATTAATTTTGCTATAGTGTTTGAAAAAGTAATATTTCCAACAACACTCTATGAGAATCCTAAATTGAAATGTTCTATCAACATGTAATAGTATTCTACCAGCCATTGACTTTTGGAAAACACAGACATAGATGTAATATATTGTTGTCACAAGAGAGAACATCTTGATTCCAAAAAGTAAGAATGGACGTAATATGACATCCCTTTTTCTAGTATTTCATAATCTTGGGTCATGTGTCACAAATTCTTTAATAGCAATATGTTGGTTAGTCGGATGTATTTTAAAAACAAATAACATACATATTTTCCATCCTTTAACATTAGGGGTATACTGTGACGACTGTCTACTACAAGGTACAGCCTGCATCCATTGAGATATACCAAGTCTCTCTAGTAATATGTCAGCGGCATACAATGGTAACTGTTGTGTAACATCCAATAGAAGGTTCTCAGATAATTCTTTCAAAGATATGTCTGTAACATAAAGGTATGAATTATAACATAATTTTGATAGCTTTATCAAAATGGAACTCAGATACAATGACTACTATCCAAAATTGAACTTTTATATGTTAAAACTGGTTAGTCAACTTACACAGCGGCAAATATTTCATATTTATCAAAAGCATGCAAACACATTTTGGCTTTTTTGCCTTCACTTCACAATTTGATCTAAATTATTGCTGTTATATATCCTGACAGTTGCAGACAAGTCTCTATTTATCAATTTTTATCATAAACTTATTATTAAAAATATGATAGCTTTTGCATATGTGAAATGAGCGAAAGTACACATGCCATAATTTCCCACCCAGGCAAATAACCCATATCAGGGTCATCTCATGCTCAAAACCCATAATAGTGCCTCTTATGCAAGTTACTCCCAGTATTTCCGGTATCGTGGGTTTACTTTTCCATTGTGACGTCAGATATTTTTTATGACATCAAAATTTGCGGGAACTTTTGTGATGTCCAGTAATGACGTGCAAATAGCTACAAGGTGTATTGAATCCAGTGGTAAATCTGTTTGTACAGAACCAGCTGTTATTAAAAAACAGATGTTTACATGGCTAAATCCGATGATTTAGATTTTTTAAAATGATGATAGTTTAGTACTTGCTAACAAATGCCATTGACAATTATGAATCATTTTATAGTACAACAAACATGGAGTAATAATGATCATAAAACTCTTCCAAATTTTCAATGTTTCAAAATGCCTCTATAGGAAATGGTACCATAATTAAATATGGAGGTAGTGATGCTTTTGTTGGACAATTATAGTGTATTTGTTGGATTCATAATTTAACTTTTTTATAAATTTTTTGACTGTTATTTTATTTGTTTATTTGCCATACATAAAACAATTGTCAGAAGTATATGATAAAATGATTAATACATGGCCTTTTCAATATTGGCCCGGGTATCATACCTCGACCCATATCAGCACCTCGACTACGTCTCGGGCTGATATGGGGGTCTCAGGATGATACCTGGGCCGATATGGAAAAGGTCATGTATTAATCTCTATATATCACAAGGATGATATACATATATATATGAAAATACAGAGTAAAATCTTTAAATCAGTACCTTGAAAAGACAAATTACTTTTCAGGTCACATATAGGTTTAGGTAACCTAGCATTCTTCAAGACTTCTGATGTAAAAACACATGGTGCATTAGCTTCAAAACAGAGACTGACATCCATGTCTACTACAAACTGTTTCTCCATTGATAAATCTATAATGGTATAACTGAAGAAAAAAATATGAATCATTGATAGAAACTTACTTTCAAATAATTCCAATGTATTTTAACAATGCTTGCTTGAGAAAGATGTTGATCTAATAAACGGTGGGCGGCAAAGATAGCAAATATAGTTAGTGCCATAAAACATAGATAATTGTATAGAAAAATGTAGCTTTTACAAAAAGCTTGTCTATCACTTATATAGTAAATAACTGTATAGAAAAAAGTAGCTTTTACAAAAAGCTTGTCTATAAATTAACTAGTGGCAGCTAAGTGACAATGTATTATACACTATTAGTGTTTAAATAAATATCTTCTACAAAATATTCAAAAAAAAAAATATAAATAAGAATAAATATAATTCATACAAATACTAAGTGGTAAAAATTTGAGTATTTTCTTTTGTGTCTACATATTTTAATTTATTTTTTAGACAGCTGTGAATACAAAGAGGTGACCACTAATTTTACCTTACCACACAATAATCACTTCAGGTGTTGCTTCACTTATAGCATTACAGTTATTTTTAATAAGCAAAAGCATGATGATATTTTTATTGACTGATATTAATTAACCTAGCTATAGACATGAGGCATTATTTTACTAACACTTAAAGATAAACAAAAGTCAAACTGACAACTTACTCAATCCTAAAGATGTTCATCAACCTAAAGCTTTGTTTCTGACCAAACTCATAATTCAGTAGAGGTACATCAAACGTCAGTTTCTCTATTCCTGCTGTCAGTTTATAGTTACAGGCATCCAGTTTGATGTAAACATTGACAGATCTACTAATCTGCTCCACATCTATACAACAATCTATACCTGTACAGGTATCAGTCAGGTGACAACTCATTGTATCAGGTACTGCAGGTAAACTAAATGGTAAGGCTTTCTCACAACCTAAAAGTATAAAATAGTCATGAGTGTTTACACATGTACAGGTATCAGTCAGGTAACAACTCATTGTATTAGGTACTGCAGGTAAACTTAATGGTAAGGCTTTCTCACAACCTAAAAGTATAAAATAGTCATGAGTGTTTACACATGTACAGGTATCAGTCAGGTAACAACTCATCGTATTAGGTACTGCAGGTAAACTAAATGGTAAGGCTTTCTCACAATCTAAAAGTATAAAATAGTCATGCGTGTTTACACATGTACAGGTATCAGTCAGGTGACAACTCATTGTATTAGGTACTGCAGGTAAACTTAATGGTAAGGCTTTCTCACAACCTAAAAGTATAAAATAGTCATGAGTGTTTACACATGTACAGGTATCAGTCAGGTGACAACTCATCGTATTAGGTACTGCAGGTAAACTAAATGGTAAGGCTTTCTCACAATCTAAAAGTATAAAATAGTCATGAACAGATATCAGTCAGACGACAGATATAACATACATTTGTACTCCTGTTTAATTAAGATGGGCAGTATTTATTATGTTCTAAAAGTTAAAAAAACAGTCATAAGTTTATAAATCAAAGCTGCAACAATTTAAAGACAATGGAAAGAGGCCAAGAATTTCAAGTAATGGAAAGTCTTCTGCATTAAAATCCAGAGAAATTAAAAATTTTTACATTGTTAAGTTGATTTTTTTTTTCAATATTGAATGAAGTATCAAATTTCAATACCTATGTTCCAGCCATTAGAATCCTTAGGACTATAGGGGGACTCTGTTCTACTACATTGTGTATCTCTAAGTTCTGATGCTATTCCTAATTCCTCCAATAACTTGTCTAGTACCAATCCTGCTGCATTATCAACTATATTATTGTCTAATGAAAACTTCTGGAGAGAAAAATCTGAAAAAAATATTGATGAAATTATTTCACAACATATTTTTCTCTATTTGATGAAGACAAGAATATAATTTCATTTATTCATCATAATAAGAAGTGTTTATCTCCAATCTAGAAATCTTGGCACACATTATTCATTATATAATTTTTAAACAACACATGATTAAAATTAAGGTTTGCATTGTAAAATGAATGATTTTTGGTTAAGCCAATAAGTTATGAAGAACAGCTAAAGAAGAAGATAATCATACCTGGTATTTTAAATTCACTGTGAGACCAGTCACATCCAAACTTTTGTATTTTAGTATTTTCAAACAGAGTCTTTGTAAACAGGCAAGATCCTCCTCCTTTTTGTAGGCAAACTTTTATTTTCCCATTTAGCATATAACTATTCTCTCCTTTTAGATTATGTATGGAGTACCTAAAAAAGATAATTATCATATCTATTGCAAATATGTTTTGTCTCTGTTATTGACTACGGCTGAATAACAACTTACACTTATAAGATCAACGTCAAACTATAGGTTTCAACCTATCAAAGGAGTAACAACAGCATACTATGTTAAGTTTAATTTAAAAGCTGAAAACAAAATTTACCTTACAACCAAAACTTAATTTGACTCAATGAATTATGAAGTAAAGTGTAATATATTGGTAGAATTTGATTTTTATTGCAGCTCCTTGTTCAATTTATTTACAACTTGTCAAGACTCATTTGTACATAGAGCATGTAAAAGATACAGGATGAAGACACCTATCTATTGTTTTAAAAATATCCCTTTCTGTAATTATTGTGTTGTTGGATTGGTGTCTTGCTGATCCTACACTTCTGGTTATTTATAATCTAATATTGAGATGATTTCACCAATAAAGATATATCTGTATCTATTGTAAAATTTTGTTTTTGGATTGCCATCTCATTGGCATTAACAGTACACATTGTTTTCATTTTTACTTATCTATCATTTTTATCTATTTATTTGTGTACTTACTCCAGGTAAATAACATCCATTAGTGTGAAAACTTGAGTTTCACCTAAAAATATACATTTATAATTAATATTATATTTAGTGTTACATAGAAGTGAACAGAAGGCTGTTTCCTTTTCTTTTTCTTTCTGGAAGAACAAGAATGTGTCCCAAGTACATGAATGCCCCATCCACACTATTATTTTCTATATTCAGTGGACTGTGAAAATGGGATAAAATCTCTAATTTGCCATGTTAACTAAGTTTTAAGTTGATTGGACTTCAAAAACTACCTCAACCAAAAACTTTCACCTGAAGCAGGACAGACGAAGGAACAAACAGACGGATGAACGGACGGTACAACAGACGGATGAACGAACACACAGACCAGAAAACATAATGCCCATAAATGGGGCATAAAATATATATGAGTCATGTAAATAAAACCTAATGTTGTCTTTTCTTGGTTTTACTTTATTTACATCACATTAGTTGGTATGTATTTGTGGATTACTATACCTTAGTAAGACATAACTTGATATATATATAGATGGCTTTTAATAGGTGAACTAAACAAAGTAACTTTACACATATGAGAAAGCAAAAGGTTGAGAATGATAATTACATGCTACTTAAAAATATGGATATGTTTGATAGAATTCTATAACATTATCTCTCCATAAAAGGCATCAGATTGAATGTTCCCATTCCTACTCAATACAACTGTATATGTTACACAATCGTGTTGTGTCACATACATTAATCAGCAGGAAGCCTTTGGACACTAATAACAATCTGTTCGTATACTATGGACATATATACCCTGAAGCCAATAAATGACCATGTCTACTGTAAAATAACATTTAACCGTCAGGGGTTAATTGCATGGTTTGACAATTAACCTCATATAAATATTACTCGATAACCAGACGACTATGTAACCGGCCTACAGCTATAGACATCTGTATGGACCATTGGACTATATAACATATAAGATACCTCAATGGACTACAAGGATACAATTCGATCACACCAGAATTCGTCACATCTCGGCCAGTGTCTCAGTGAAAAACATTTATTTGAACTTTTAATCGCTCTTTGAATATACTTGTAAATTAAGCAATAAATACTAATTGACAAGTATAGTTAACTTTCTTGACTTCGCAACATATACATCATGCACTTCCAAATGGATGCCCATTATAAATTGGGTTTGACATCATTTCTAAACAAAATCAGATTTATTCAAAATCAGAAGATTCCAGAAAATTTCAATTTTTCACAAAAAAGTTCTATTTTTGTATATTTGAATGACTCTTGATCATCTTCACAAATGCACAATCTACAATAGGAAGTCTGATATACAATTTACCTGACTTTACGTACCAATCAAATACCTAATGCAGTACATAGAGATTAATACATGGCCTTTTTCCATATTGGCCCGGGTATCGTCCCGAGCGATGATATGGGTCAAGGGATGATACCTGGTCCGATGTGGAAAAGGCCATGTATTAATCTCTTTATCATATACTTTTGACAATTGTTTTATGTATGGCAAAACCCAAATAAAATAACGGAAACAATCAAAAACTTTACAAAAAGTTAAATTATGAATTATAATAAAATTCTTACCCCAATCATAATCTATCAGTGAAATACCAATTTTTCTCCTTTCAATTCCCAAAGTGAGCCTCTGGTTGCAGCCATCCAACAGAGCATAGACATTAAAACTTTTACCAATCTGATCCACCTCTATACAACAGTTGATCCCTGTACAATAACTTGGAATGTAACACGTCATTGAGGTTTCTATTGGAGGCAGGTTAACTGCCAGTGGACAATCTGAAAAATAAACAGAACCAATAAAAACAACAGTTTATTCCTGCACAATAACTTGGAATGTAAGAAATCATTGAGGTTTCTATTGGAGGCAGGTTAACTGCCAAAGAACAATCTGAAAAATAAACAGAACCAATATAAAAAATGGTTGTGTTTAGGGTTTCATTATGATTACCAATCCTATCATTTTATGGCCGAAAATTAAAGCTTTTATTGAAAATTTAGTTTTGAATCTGTAAAGTTCATCTGGACACCTACAAACATTTAGTTTTGGAGAAAGATGATTTATTTATTGTGTCTTTTGTGTAATTGTTATACTATTTATTTGTGTTAAGTGACAATGTGCTGAATAAAGTCCATTCAATCTGATTCACAAAATTAAGAATGGAAAAGAGGAATGTATTAAAGAGAAAACAACAGGATCAAAGAGCAGAAATAGTTTGTTCTTGTGTTTTGCTGTTACATCATTATTCAAGGTCACGGGAAGGAATAACTGCAGATAGGTGTCTCAAAAATAAAAACTCCCATTACAGATTTTGATGGCATTAATTGTATGCAGCATTTCCGTAAATCCCAATAATTAAACTTGCATTTTGTCAATTCTTGCATAATTCAAAAATAAATGACCGCAATAATTTCAGTTGTCAAGAGAAATGTTCCCTTGCCAGAATTTAAAAAGATGCTTTCAAATGTAATTCAGTCATTTACTTTATAATAAATTCAACATTTCTATAAACATATTACTCACTACTAATCTTTGAACAATTTTAAAATACCATAAGAATCCTACCTTTACTATTCCAGCCATTTTCCGAGTCGGCATATATTCCAGTATATCTATCACATGGGACTGAGTTCATGAACTTAGTAAGACCTAATTCATCCAGTAATTTATTAGCTACAGCACTGGTTAAAGTATTGCCAATGTTTTCTCCTGTCTTCTGTACCCAGTCAGTAAATGATATATCTGGAAGTTAAAGGGTAATCTATGAATTCTAAGTTCAATGTTCTGGGTTGTTAAGGCACTGCTTCATTCATATTTATTACATAGCTCCATTTATTAATACTAATGCTATCAACGTCTCTTCTATCTTTTAAATCAAACAGGAGGGTTGCAGCTCATAATAATTTTTGAAAACCTCAACAAAAACATAAACATTGACCATTTGACTGTAAGATGAATTAGTTTTGACTGCTTTTGCTTTTTTCAAATCATTAATCAAATAAATCATTGTGGTTGTCAGGCTTTTATACTAATGTTTTTTTTTTGTAAGACAGTTATCAAGGAAATTATTCTACCATCTAAATGATCCATTCAAAAAATCCTATTAGAAAAGGAAAAATAGCCCAATTAAAACTATTATAACACCTGTGTGTCCTTATTTAAATTAATAAAAAAAACTGATTTGTTTGGCCTACAAATTCACAGTAATTTGTCTCTAAACCTATCTTAATACAAATAATCATACTTAATAGTTGTCCCCCCATCTCCATGTCACAGAGAGGTTGTGAAACGAGCTGTTGATCAAATAGTTTAACTGTTGTACTACAGTCTTCTTTCTCCAAACAAATCTTCAACTCAGCATCTATTATCAGTTTCTTTTGTTCTTCTAGTCTGTCTATTTTATACCTACATAGATAAGGTACAGGAGCCAATGTGGTTGTTTTTTTTTAGAATGTTCAAACTGCAGACCTCAAATTAAAAAAAATATACTTTAACATAAATTTTTGAGGAAAAAGATTAATTAAATAATACAATTCTTCATAACCTCAATTTTATAGAAAAAAATCAAAACATATCTCCCATAATTGTGACAATACTTACTTTATTCTGATTATTTCTACTAATCTCTCTTCCTGTACTTCACCTATTTTGCAAATAAGTTTTAAAAAAGGAAGAATGTATTATCATAGTTACAACAATACATGGTAATAATCAGTTTTCTGGTTTTCTGGTAATCAAATATACATATATAACTTAATAAGATATTTAAATGTTGGTCAAATTAACATTTCACATTCTGTTCAATACTTGAGAAAAAAAGTCATATAAACCAGACCAGAAATACACTTTACAATCATTCTAGACACTATTGCTTATAGTAAACAAGAAACAAACAATGAAAACTTTATATCAACCATTAGATAATGAAAATGAGGTCAAGGTCAGATGAACCTATAAAGCTACCAGACAGACATGTACACCTTAAAATCACTCTATGCATTAAATGCAGTTGGCCTTACAATATCTAAGAAACAAACTTAACCAGGAAAATTAAACATGACCAATGAACCATGTAAATAAGGTCAAATTCCGATGAACCAAGCCAGACTGACATGTACACCTTACAATCACACTCTCTATGCCTACTGCTTAAAGTATCTATGAAACAAACTTGACCACAAGGTTCCTGGTTCGATTCCCGTCTGGGATGAAAATTTCAGGGACTTAATTTTCGGCTCTCCCTTGACACCATTTGCGAGTATGGTCTTGAGGAAACGATGATAGTCCGTCGGATGGGGACAATAAATGGCTGACCCGGGTAAAGAGAGAGCCATATCTCTTGCACGTTAAAGACACCCTTGTAGATTTCGAAAAAAGGCAGGCTAATGCCACTACAAGGCAGCACTCGCACCCGCAAAGTGGAAAGGGATTAATATAAGTTGCAAAACTTGTTTCCCAATCCACTATAAATAAATATGTTTAAACTAATAAAAAAATTAGAAAGATCATATCATAAGGAACATGTGTACTAAGTTTCAAGTTGATTGGATTTCAACTTCATCAAAAACTACCTTGACCAAAAACTTTAACCTGAAGCGGGAGGAACGGACGAAAAAGACGAACGAACGAACTGACCAACGGACATACAGACCAGAAAACATAATGCCCCTCTACTATCATAGGTGGGGCATAAAAACAGACCAAAACACAAAACTAAACACAAGCAAAGAACTGTTTGTTTTTATTATTTACTGAACATTACACTGCTGTCCCATGTAAGAAGAACGGTTGAGGGCTCAAAAACTTGTTAAACACCACCACATTCTTTATGTGAATTTCTGAAATCAGGATCTTGTACTTCAATGGTTGTGGTTGTTTCCTTTCTGTTATATATCTTTTTCATAGATTGTTTAAATTAGGCAGTTAAGTTGATTTTTCTAATTTTATTTGTTTCACATTTTTTATAGCAGAATATATGGTTTAAGTTTTTCTCATTGTTGAAGGACATTCAATACACAGCTCCTATATTTTACATTTTTACATTAGTTTTGTTTTGCTCCTTGTAGGATTCCTCAAAGTATTCTCATAAATTTTTCATGAAATCAAGGTGGATATATTCTAACTGCATTGAAGACCCATAGGTAGCCTTGGCTGCTGTCTGTTCTATGGTCAGTTGTTGTCTCTTTGACACGTTCCCCATTTCCATTCTCAATTATATAATTGATGGCTATTGTAACATGGGGTTAAAAGAGGGTTAAATACCTATAATTTTGATAAATTGTCCCCTCATTAATTATTCCTGAAAAAAATATAAACCTTATCTTCTGAATTGTTAAATTAGATTGATTGATTGATTGTTGGTTGCTTAATGTCCAGTGGCAAATATTTTAAACATGTCCAGGACAATGTTAGATTAGAAGTGTAATACATTGGTATTAATGAGGGGGTAAAGCCTCTTGAATAAGTACATTAAGTTCTTTTTATTCAAATAATTAAACAGTGAAAATATAGAGTATGACTTACCCCATTTGTAATCCAGTAGCTGATATTCAAAGGTAAATTTTTCTATTCCACCTCTGATGACATAATTACAGGTGTCAACATACAGGTAGAAATTCAGGTGTAAATCCAGGTAATCAAAGTCAAGACAGCAATCAATTCCAGTACAATAATCTGGTATATAGCAGGAGACCAGACTTGACAAAGCTGGGAGACTCAATGCTGGACAGTCTGAAAATTACAATAAGTATAGATTATCTGGTTTTCTACACATTTATATCATATCAGTTGTGAGCCACAATGGGAACCTTTTTGCCGATTGAGCACTGCGAATTACGTAAAAAACTTCACATTCTGTTGAGAGGCTGATATTTTACGATATCTTTATAAAGTAAACCTGATTATCTGTTTATAGTTCTATTACTGCTCTTTTCTCTCTTCCTCAGACAGTTTAATGCTCAATGAAGTCAAGCTTGATATCATGTCCTCACACTCTGTGACGTTGCTGATAACTTCTCCTCAGACATTGTGAGGTCACTGATAATGCCTGCTCAACGCCATGATACTCGAATTACTGAGCGACTGAGCAGGTTGATATAGGCGTAAGGAAGGACAATATACAGGTATATAACAGGACCCATAAAACATACTCATATCTTTAGACAGTTTTGGTGGCAAAGACCAGAAATTCTATGTTTCGAGAAATTTTCTATTCACTTTTACACCAAAATAACAATTGAAATACAATGTTTAGTTTATTATGAGATTGAATGGAAATTTATATTTGAAGCTTAGCCCATGTAAAAAGTAGGTTTAATAAAGGAGAAGCTGAAGTTAAAAACAATTGTCTACTGGTTGACCTATAGCCCACGACTCCCTTTTCTTCATTCACAAAGCTTACCATTATTCCAACCATTGACAGCTGGGCTATACATATCATCACTTCTGTTACATGATGGGTTTTTCAGCTTAGCATCCAGCCCCAACTGTTCCAGTAGAAGTGTGCGGAATTCAGTCTTCAACTGTCCTTTTATATCAGCTCCTACACGTCCACCCCATTCAGATAGTGAAAACTCTGGAAAACAAAATTATAGAAATAAAAATAGAAATGATGAATGAATGAATACAATTGAAAGGAAAGGAACTGTGGGTGATACTATTAATGAGAAATCAACTTCGATAAGACATGTTGATGCCGACAATAGAAGGGTATATACCATAAACCATGTTGGAAATAGCAATGAGATTAAACAAGTTGTGAACAAGAGGCTGTCAGAGTTTGAGCACACAATATAAGATATAAATTATACAAAAATTCACATTGGCTATTTTCAGAGTAGACCAGGTGAACTTACAAGGGCAAAAAAAAGCCTTGCATAAAATTTCTTTAATCATCTAAGGGACGACATCAAAAGATCGATGTAGGATAAAAAACTTAAATCGAATAGTTTGGGGGTGGGGGGGTCAACATTGCTGCAAGTTTTGTTAATATAAAATCGATTTTACATATATCCATATAGGTAAATCAATTTTTCCCAAATTAAGTTAAGAAGGGGGGTAGGGGGGTCAGCGAAAAAACTATGTGAATTAAGTTTTTTATCCTACATTGAACTTTTGATGTCGTCCCTAATTAGATTTTATCCAACATAGCAAATTGCTTACCTTGTATTCAACATATTATTCCAGCTTCACCTTCCACCTGTTTTTTTTTTATAAATTGTATACTGATTTCTAATTTCCTTAATGAAATGAAGATGTAGAATATTAAATTAGTTTTACCTTTGAAGTTATAATCAGCATACAAATCACAGATAGGTTGAGGAATCTCTGTTCCATCAAATATCTTAACATCTGGAACACATCTCTCCTCAAAGCAAGCTTTGGCTGACAGGTACACTATAAACTTTTTCATCCCATGAGGTTTCTTAATGACCATTCTAAAATCAAATAATACATATATTTCATTGTCATGATTTCTAATGAGTCAACTTTCCAGGAAAACCAAAAGATAAGATGTGAACATAACCTGTTGGTTAACATCCCCTTGGTAAAGTTCTTTAATGGTAAAGAAACGGTTAAAATTTTGTGAATAATTCCTGACTCTTTTCAGGATGAAGATACAATTTATTAATGGCGTAAAGCTAATGAAAAGTAAGCATTGGTGTTATGAATATTGTGAGTACAGCACTTTATTTCTTTTATTTACAAATATGTATGTATGATATCATTGATGCTTAAAAGATAATTACATACACAAATTATTACAGAAATATAAAAGGTCAAATCAAATTCATACATATTATGATCCATTGATAAGATAACTTACTGTAATTGTATTACACCACCAGCAAGGTTTATCTTTTCTGTTTTTCCTAAAATCATTGAAATAAATGTACTTTCTACCTCTGCATTGAATGGGCTAGGACAAATTATCTCTGAACTTGTGAGTTTCAAGTTTTTGTGTTAACCCATGAATGCAAAACACTTTTCATTGTGGATAAGCTTATTCATATGATGGTATCAAATAAGATTTTCAACACAATGTCTGTATTTGTCCTAATATGTAACAAAATAAATGTCTGTCATAAAACTTGTATAATGTATGTTAACAAAGTAAAGTACTAATATTAAAACATGTAAAGTTCAAGTTGTATCCATCTCCAATAAGGATATTTCAAAATATGACTATTGGAAATAAAACAATACAAATATAAACACAATAAATAAGTGCGATCTACATGATTTGTTCTCAAATATTGATTATTTTTTTTATACAATCTACATGAAAATAGACAGCCAAAATTGTGAAGTAGTAGGTTGTTTAGTGATTATTTCAGCCTGCTACATCCTTCAGAGAAAAACATTACATATATATGACATTTAAAACATATACCCCATTCATAGTTAATAAGCTGGATAGTTTCATTAATTGTGTTGACGCCATAGTTTACTGTATATCCACATGGGTCTATGATGAGGAAAGGATGCAAGGTTAGGCCTAGACCAGGAATTTCTATACAGCATTCGATCCCAGTACATGTGTCCTTAAAACGGCAGGCCATGTTGTCTGGTAGTTCTGGCATTCCAAATATTCCCAATGAACACTCTGCAACATAAAGATCAAATTAAATATACTGGAAATTTCATCAAATTAAGACATCAACCCCCTATTTTAAATAAAAGTTAATACAAAATTTTCTGTGAAATTAATGTAAATATTCAATAGTGATTACAGAAAAATCCTAGGTGCTGCTATTATTATTAAAAGTAGGAACATGCTACATTAAGGGTTGTCAAAAAATCTTTTTTTCTGTCAATTTCACTCAACTTAACTGTTTTCATCCTAAGTTCTA
Source organism: Mytilus edulis (assembly GCA_019925275.1). Lineage (NCBI taxonomy): Eukaryota > Metazoa > Mollusca > Bivalvia > Mytilida > Mytilidae > Mytilus > Mytilus edulis. Next base: position 68,674 of record JAHUZM010000137.1, read on the forward strand.
CTTTTGTCCTTTTCATTATAATGCTGCTGATAATGCATAATCCCAACTAGTGAGTAAATATATATACACTATTCACAAAAAAAATGAGCAGTATCTCCATGCATGTTAAAATTAAAGCTTAAATTACCATTATTCCATCCCCCAACATTTGGAGTGAAGGGTTTTCTCTCCTTATCACAAGTAGTTCCACTGAAAAATTCATAAAGGCCAAGTCTTTTTAATATTAGTTGTTTCCCACCTTCCTTCACTCCATCTAAAACTTCCATCCCAGCCTGTTTTAACCAATCAGAAATTAAAGATGAAATATCTGAAATAAAATTGTACATTTTTAAAGTAAAATGAGATTTTATTAAATAAATACTTACCATCATAAATTCTGAGTGCATCCATCTGCGCAAGTCTGACAGGCGGAAAACCCCAAATAAAAATATCATCCAATGAGAAGAGGGATGACCAGTGCCCGTATAACCATGCCTTTATATCATCCATTTAATTTTCCAACATAAGCATGAAGCCATAGGGAAAAAAAAAAGGGGATGAAGGGGAGGTTGGGAGGGACCTTTAATTTATGATGGTAAGTATTTATTTAATAAAATCTCATTTTACTTTAAAAATGTACAATTTTATGTCAATAAATACGTTACCATCATAAATTCTGAGTGAAATATAGAATCTAACACAAAGCTGAATCCCCTGAACCAGACGATGCAGGCGGAAAAACAACTCTTTGTGCGGAAACTAAAGGTCCTAAGGAGTACAAACTCTGAGCTTGAGTAGCTAAAGACTGCAGATAATGAGAAATGAAAGAATTTTCAGTTCTCCAGAAACCTGCAGATAAGACTTCCTCTAAAGAAGCATTATTAAACAGGGCCCAGGAGGTAGAAATAGCTCTAACATCATGGGCTTTAATATGCATACTATTCAGAAGTTCTTCATTAGAAAAACTGTAAGCTAATTGAATAGTTTTACAGATCCAAGATGAAATGGTTTTAACAGACAAATCTTGTTTTCCTTTGTTAATAGGAATAAACAAGTGAAACTGCGAGCTACTGCTCACTGATGATACCCCCGCCGCAAGTGGATAATATTAATAGTGTAAAAATATGCAAGTGTTTGGTAAACAGGAAGTTGTCGAGTGATGAATCTGAAAACGCATCACACGGTATAGCTGACTTATAAAAATCCTGAAACCAAATTTCAGAAATCCTTGTATTGTAGTTCCTGAGAAAAATGTGACGAAAATTTTTAACTTGGTTATCATGTGTAAAATCATACAAGTGTTCGGTAAACAGGAAGTTGTCGAGTGATGAATCTGAAAACGCATCACACGGTATAGCTGACTTATATAAATCCTGAAACCAAATTTCAGAAATCCTTGTATTGTAGTTCCTGAGAAAAATGTGACGAAAATTTTCAACTTGGCTATCATGTGTAAAATCATACAAGTGTTCGGTAAATAGGAAGTTGTCGAGTGATGAATCTGAAAACGCATCACACGGTATAGCTGACTTATATAAATCCTGAAACCAAATTTCAGAAATCCTTGTATTGTAGTTCCTGAGAAAAATGTGACGAAAATTTTCAACTTGGCTATCATGTGTAAAATCAGACAAGTGTTCGGTAAACAGGAAGTTGTCAAGTGATGAATCTGAAAACACATCACACGGTATGGCTGACATATATAAATGTTGATACCAAATTACAGAAAGGGTGGATGTGTAGTTCCTGAGAAAAATGTGACGAAAGTTTCATGGGACGGACTGACTGACGGACGGACTGACTGACTGACGGACTGATGGACTGATGGACGGACTGACGGACAGACAGAGGTAAAACAGTATACCCCCCCTTTTTTAAAGCGGGGGTATAATAACCTGGAATTTGAGGAGGTGCGGAGACTTTGAGTTCTCTGAAGATATACAAGTAAGACTCGGAAAGGACAGAGTACTTTAGAACTTGAATCAACAGGAAGGGCTGGAATCACTATCGGTTCTGAACCTCTACCAGGAATTTGATTTTTGGCTAAAAAAGCTGGATCCGTTAATAGGGTAACAGATGACTTATCCCTATTAAAACGAAGGCAGTAGTCAGCAGTGGAAAAAGCATGAATTTCACTTCTTCTTCTACCAGAAGCTAAGGCAAGAAGGAAACAACACTTATACGACAAAAACTTGATTTCAACCTTTTCCGCAGGTTCAAAAGGATGGTTTTTTAAAGCTGATAAAACAAGACTCAAATTCCAAGACGGGATTAAAACTCTCTGTCTAGGGCGTTCAAGAGTGAAATTCTTAACTAAAAGAGAAATGAATTCATCATTACCAAAGTCTGGACCTCCAGACAGTAGAATCGTCCTAGAAATAGCTGATCTATAGCCTTTAATAGTAGAGGGAGATAATCCTTTCTCTTCAAAAAGGTGGATCAGAAAGTCTGCTAGTTGTTGTACAGAAATTTGGAAAGGATCAATTTCCTTCCCACTACACCAACTACTGAAGATAGTCCACTTGGCATCATAGACGATGTTAGTGGAATCTCTGACTGCCCTGGAGAGATGTCTGGCTGCGCATTCAGAAAAACCTCTCTCCTTGAAGCTATCCCTGAGAGAAGCCACGCGAACAGATGTAGCTTCTCTGGATTTGGATGAAGTATCTTGCCCTTGAACTGGGACAAAAGATTGTGTCGTACTGGTAGAACCAGTGGACGAGCACAGGATAGATGAAGAAGATCTGGAAACCAGGCTTGTTTGGGCCAAGCTGGAGCAATAAGAATGATCAACCCTTGCTCTGCTGAGATCTTCCGAAGAACTTGTGACAGAAATCTGAACTGTGGGAAAGCGTAAGCGAACATCCCGTCCCAAGGAACACTCATGCAGTCCACTGCGTAAGCTTTCGGATCTGGTACAGGAGACATGAACACTTGAATTTTGTAATTGAGGCTCGTTGCAAACAGGTCTACATGGGGAGAGCCCCACTGAAGTGTTATTGCCTGAAATACTGATTGTAGAAGTTCCCACTCTGTATTGACTGGAGTAAGTGTTCTTGACAGAGCATCTGCTAACACATTGAGTTTCCCTGGGACATGACGAACTACAATCTGTAGATGAAGTTGATTGCAAAGAAGAAGGATTTCTCTTGCTAAAAGATACAGCTCGTAACAATGAGTTCCCCCTTGGTTTCGCAAATAAGCCACCACAGTGGTGTTGTCCGTTGCTACAACCAGAGATTTGTTCTGCAGTAGGGACTGAAAATGAGACAGGGCAAGAAGCACTGCCTTCATTTCTAGTATGTTGATGTGTTCCTTCAAAAGATCTGGAGTCCACACTCCTGACACTGAAAGACCTTCCAGATAAGCTCCCCAACCGAGGTTGGAGGCATCTGTGAACAGAGTCTGATTTGGGACTGGAGAGGACAGAAGTTGGCCTCTCAAAACGTTTGCTTGAGAAGTCCACCAAACCAAATGAGGACACAATTCCTGATGAATGATTGGAACTGGAAACTCCCAATTCTGTGTAGCTGGGAGCCAATGTTGGTGTAGATAAAATTGAAGAGGTCGAATGTGAAGGCGACCAAGTGGAACAACATCGGCTAGAGAATTCAAGAGACCTAGCAGTTGTGAAAACTGGCGAGTAGTGACAGTTTTTTGAGATAGAAACAGATGAATTTTTGAACAAAGATTCTGAAACTTTTCCTGAGGAGGTCGAACTATGCACTGATGAGTAAGGTAATGTTCGCCTAGGAAAATAAAGTCCTGAGACGGAATGAGGTCCGACTTTTTCCAAGAAATGAGAAACCCCAGAGAGAGCAGCAATCTGATGACTACATCTGTATTGAGATAGAGTTTCTCGGGAGAAAGTTCCTTGATCAGTGAGTCGTCCAGGTAAGAATGAATCTGAATAGCCTGTGAATGAAGGTGAGCAATTGCTACCTGCATAAGTTTGGTGAAAGCTTAAGTGGTGCAGTTGACAGACCAAAAGGGAGAGCCCTGAACTGGTAAACCCTTTTGTTCCAAACAAACTGAAGGAATTTGCGGTATGAATGGCAAACTGGGACATGAAAATAAGCGTCCGTCAGGTCCAGGGATGTTGTCCACATACCTGGAAGAATAGAAGCTCTTATTGAACGATTGGTCTCCATTTTGAAATGGGGAATAATCATATAAGAGTTGAGGATAGACAAATCGATGACCGGTCTCATTCCTCCGGTCTTCTTCGATACAAGGAAGAGACGAGAATAGAAACCTGGATCTATTGAAGATACAGGGACTTCCTCCACTGCCCTCTTTGTCAAAAGAGTCTCTACTTCTGTTGACAGAAGAAGAAATTTCTGTGGATCTTGAGTATTGGACAGTGGGATAGGAACAGGTGAAAGAGGTGGTTGTTCTTTGAATTGAAGAGTCAATCCCCCTCGAATTACTGACAGAACCCAACAATCTGAGGTAATACTTATCCATTTTTTTAGAAAATGAGTTAACCTCCCCCCTACTGGTAATTGAGAAAGAGGAGTTTTGTAGTACATCTCTGGATTGGGTTCTGACAGTAACGTACGAGGGGGCAACTTCCTAGGAAGAGGGGTTGGCCCTCTTGCCACCTCTCTTAAAACTGTTAGGTTTAGACCTAGGGATTGAAGATTTCTTAGGTTTATTACCTCCATCATTAGTGATTTTCCTCCTCTTCTCCTGAGAATTATAAGATGAGCCTCCAGCAGAAGAATAACTACCTCGTTTAGAATTATTTCCCGAAACAGATACATTTACCTTCACTGGGACTGGAGTTTGATTGAGATGTTTCTGTACCTCATCAAGTGGTAACCCAAATATCTTCTCATCCAAAGGAGACTTGATTAAAGCATCCTTAAGATTATCTGACACATTTGCCTTCTCCAAAATTTCAGATCTTTTGGATAAGGTGCAGTTGGCGATGGAACCCATAATCAGCAATTGGGAGGCACCCAAAGCCTTGTCTACCTGTAATAGGAAAGGTTTGACCTCTGGTGGAAGAGAAGAGTCTTTAAGAACTGGGGCAACTGCTGATAAGAAATGTTCAGCAGTGCCCAGAACATGAGAAGCGTTTCTAAGAAGATTCTCTGTTTTAGACCAAACAGACTGAGTAAGACGCAGTCCATAGGCGGGTTTAGAAGAAAGAGTAGATGATAACACTTTGTCACATTTGGGTACTAGTTTGCCCAAAGTAGAGTCAAAAATTTCATAATCCTTAGAGCGGAACTGCTCAGAGAATGAGGCCAGACCGAAACCACTAACCTGGGAAAATTGGGACTCATTAGACACAATCCCATCATTAATGATCTGCAAAGAGTTGGACATATGATTAGACTGTGGAAAACTACTATGAGATTTATTATCATCTACAGGCAGACCACATGAAGCCTCAAAAGTGGAGGTTAGTTTCTTGGGTCTGGGAGGTGACTGAAAAGGCACCTTGTTGACATCTCTCATGATTGTATAGACAGAATCTCTGAGATCCTTCAAGGAGGAAGGAGCATCTTCAGTCTCTGGTTCTTTACCAGAATTGGTAGAAGACTGACCAATTACAGATGAAGATAAAGACACAGGAACAGAAGGTTGCGAAACAATCTGAGAAACCTGAACTGAGTTGTCATCTTCATCCGAAGTAAACCCTTCTTCTTGACTGCCTGGGGCAACTGAAAAACGTTCCTCCTCATCACTGTCTTCCAGGTCACTTCCAATGTCATGATCTGGACGGAGTGAAATCACTGGAGAACTTGACTTATTGGCAATGTTCTCTAGTGAACACAGGCGATTGGAGAAGGAAGTCAATTCCGAAGAAATAGATTGACGAAAATCATCCAAAATACTCTTGAACCTATCTAAGGAGGGGCCAGAGTTAGCTACCTGATTAGACTGATGCCCAACAGAAGAGGTAGGCAGAGCAGCAGGTACAGATATACTACTACCCCTACTAGACACTGCTACAGGAGGAGCAGGAACTGACAGATTAGGAGTAGTACTCTGTGGAACAATAACTGGTGTTGGTCCACAATAAGGCCAGAAACCTGAAAAGGGCTGACTAGGAAAAACCTGATTAGGAAAACCTTGACCAGGAAACCCTTGACCATGAAAAACCTGACCAGAAAAGCCTGAATAAGGATAACCCTGAGACCAAGGAGGTCTAGACCATGACATGGCATTACTAGCCGAAGCCGGTAAAGTTAAGCCACAATAGGACGCTGGTGCTCTAGAACCAGGTAAGTTCAAACCCATAGAGATACCAGGGTAAGATGAAATGGACCCTGTGGTGTCAACTGGCCTAGAAAAAGTGTGTGTAACTGTAGCAGTGGTAGGGACACCTCCATCATAACCGACAGAACCTGCATGCAGGGTCTGTTGACCGGTCTTAGTAGTCACCGAAGTAAAAACGTCGGTTAGTTGACTACTAATAGGAGGGGTTCCCTGCCCTACCGCTGTTACGGTCACAGGAAAAGGTAATGAACCGTCTAAGAAAACATCATTACCTGTAATGGCCTCGTAAGGACTGGGAGCATTAAACTCCATAATTAAATAAGTATGAAGTTAAACACTTATAACAACAATATAATAACAAAAAATGTCAAATAAATAATGGTATGGGGATACCTACGATATTCAATATAGAAAAAACAAAAAACTTTAGTCTTCTCTGTAAGTTATGTACTAATACAAAAATACGTGTGTCTTGATGCGCAGGCGGAAATTAAATGGATGATATAAAGGCATGGTTATACGGGCACTGGTCATCCCTCTTCTCATTGGATGATATTTTTATTTGGGGTTTTCCGCCTGTCAGACTTGCGCAGACGGATGCACTCAGAATTTATGATGGTAACGTATTTATTGACATAAAACTAAATCTGTTTTGTAATGTGATAACTCACAATTCACATGCATGGCATTGCTATCAGTTCATATATTCATAATCTTCATCAGATGAGAAGATTTTATGAAAATTAGCTAGTCATAATCAAAGGCTGACATTGGTAGCCATGGTTTTTTTTAATAAATAACTTTTATATAACCTAATTATTTTTTCATTTCTCTTTATTTCACCAGTGATTCATTTTAATCCCTGCTGCTGCTTTTTTTTATCAGCATATCTATCTTTTAATAATATAAATGATTGAACATAATATTCAATATTGAACTTGACCTCCATTTTGTTGTCATTAACATTATATCATTGGTTGAAGGCTCTAAAATTGGAAACAGCTGGAACCATCTACCAGCCCATACACTTGTTTGCCCAAAGTATTACCCCAAATAAATAATTGGATTTCTGTTGTGAACCTGATTAAAAACAAATATTCTACAGAATTATTCTGTTTGAGTAAGTTATGCGAAATTCAGATGTATCATTAAACTTTCAAACTTAGACCTACCTGCACTACAGTCTATATATTTTGTAACAATGTCTGGTAGAGTTTTGTGTAGTTCAACATAAGTTGTATTGACCTACCTGCACTACAGTCTATAGATTTTGTAACAATGTCCGGTAGAGTTTCCTGCAGCTCAACGTAAGTGGTGTTGATGAAATGATTAGGATCCTGTACAACAGATAACAACTCTGTCCTACTAATACCATCCCCTATCCCTACAGCTATAATTGTAACACCATTATTTCTACAGGTATTCACTCCTGTCTGAGTGTTCCCTCTGTTAGACTGACCATCGGTCATCAACACAACATAGTTCATTACATCTCCTCTGTCTCCCTTGCTGGAAACAAACATGTCTTCACAGGCATACCTTAAAGCATCACCAATATCTGTATAACCTTGTTTATTATAGGCTATCTGAAGAACATTCTGACTTATTACAGTTTTGTCATAGCTGGTATCCAGATCAAAACCTGTTCTAGAGGTACCAGTCCCTCCAAACATAGATATTCCAACACGAATCAGATTTTCCCCAATGGCTAGTTTGTCTGTGGTCTCTGATATAGCTTCTAAGGACAAAGTGAACTGATCCTGACCAACACTTCCAGACTCATCCAAAACAAGTACAACATCAGCTGGTGTAATTGTCTTACAATCTAAATGAGAAAAAAATCTCAACAAAAGTTAAAAACTGTTTTCACTTCTAAATAAAAGAATAATTTGTGAAAATACACATATAATAGATATAAGAAGATGTGGTATGAGTGCAAATAAGACAACTCTCAATCCAAGTCACAATTCATAAAAGTAAACCATTATAGGTCAAGGTACAGTCTTTTACACAGAGCCTTACATGTTTATCATTTGGAATATGATTGCTTGGACTACTGAAATTATATGGTCAAAAACCAAAAGGGGTCATTCTTTAAAAAAGGAAAGAATGTACAATGACTATTATTAAGCCTTTAAATAGAAATGGATAAAGTTTAGCAATATCAGGATCAAACCTACTAACTTTCCCAAATCATTCTAAACCCTTGCATATTAGGTCAAATCAATAAAAGTTAAGTCTTTTTAAGCTTAAAATGACCCATTTGGTTTTAGAGAAATTTGCAGAATGCATGTTAGAACATACATGTATAATAAAATAGAGTAAAGCTTTGTGACTCAGCCATATACAGAGGTGTGACTATGAGCTACACAACTTTATTTCATACAATATTTTATTTTACCTTTAATCCAGTCATAAAACTCTTGAGAACAAACTGGTAAGTTTTGCTGTTTTAAGATGTGAATTCCTCCATCAGGTGCACAGAACAATTCCCCATCAACAGGAAAACAGATAATTATTTTGGCATCTATTTTAAAGCCCTGACTGTCTTCCATCTTGTCAATAGTGTACCTTTAAAATAATTTGAAAGTTTACAACTAATTTGCTCTCCAACCATTGTATTTTTTTAATTGTTTCACATAGAGGTAAGACTTCAGTCTATTCTTGAAATTGATTTAGTGAACTATATTCATTTTGTATTTTTTTCACTATATAGTTTGTTACAAAATCATTAATAATAGAATATTTCATATTTATCTAATTCTTTGGCAATTTAACCCTTTTTGTACCTATTGTTTAAAAATTTAATCAACATAGTGTTGCTGATGATTTCTGTAGATGACTGGTTTAGTTAAGGTCATAACCTATATCAGCTGAAATTTCAAAAGTTTTGGTCAAGCCATATTTTTATGAGCAATAGTAAAATCAAAAATTTGAAGGACAGATAAACAGGCAAATGAACATAGGCACCACTATATACACCCCTCTTCAAAGCAGTCTATAAAATTTGTCAAGAGTTACGGCCGCATTCTGAAAACTTACTCAATAATAACAGGTGCTGGATCCCCATTTCCAATAGAAAGAACATTCTTCTCTCCTAAAATATATTTACATCATAAACAAAATATTAAGTTTAAGATTCTTCTCATATCCTAGAGACACTGCTTCTCAAGTATTACTCTAGAGTTATACACAATAGAACTCCAGTTGCTAAATATCAATCAAAACTATTATAAAGTATAAAAATGTCATTTTTTTTTAGAATAATATATGTTGCTTGTAATGCTGATGTCAGAAAACTAATGCAACTATATGTCAACTATCATTGGTATTTTATAAGAACTTATTCATACACACCCCATATGAAAAATACTAAACATTTAAAACTCAGATTCACTGAAGCAAAACTTAGCAAGAATAAAACTGATTTTTATTGCTTAACCCTTTCACCGATTGCTGCCCAGACAGAAGCTACTCCGAGACGATGGCTTCCCTGGCTACTTTTACTCAAGTGGGAGATCTTCATAATAAATATCAATAAAAACCTGTTTGTAGGTATTTGTGTATTTATTTTATTCACTAAGACCATGTTTACAGTTTTGTTTATGTTTTGATAATTTTTTCTTCATAAAATATTCAAATTTTCCAATTTTCGGCATTATATAGGTGAAATTCTCAAAATTCTGCTCTTTCACCCCTAATCGTAATTTTTTAACCCAAAACGGCAATATTTTGAAAAAATTTATGAGGCTGTACAAATTCCTCACACTGAACGATGTCCATTCCAAGTGTTTTGTACAAAAAACAACATTTTATGTCAAAAAAGTATACTAGTTTGGCTTCAATTCTTCCATATTCTTTCAAAAAAAATGTTCCCTCATTTCAAATTCTCGTAAATTCCGTAAATTTCCTCTGATTTTGACACGGTTTTCAACAAACGGAAGCGTCATGTTTACACTTTAATCCGGGTATTCATCAAAGAAAGATAACTCATGTTTGCACTGTTTTGAGCGGGAAATATAAAAGATGTATTCTGATCCCGGTAAAACGGGACTCATCGTCAGCTGTCTGAAGCATAAATCCCAGTAAACCGGGACTCATCGGCGAAAGGGTTAATATCCAGTGGAAAATACTTTATGCATGTTCAGGGTGAGGCAAGACCGTGAAGATGGAACCATATATTATATTCTCTAATGAATGCTGCTTCAGAGGCATAGCAAAATAAATTTTTAATTTTTCAAGCATTTCCACTGCAGCAGTTTCAGCATTGTTTCGAATTTTGCTAAAAGTAAAGTAAGACCTTTGGTTCATTTTCAAAGTTTTTATCTGTGCTACACAGTGTATACTGAAATGTCTGATTGTACAAAAAAATGTCTAATCTCTTCTAAATTATCAGAAAGCAAAAAATATGTGAGCAATACCTTAAATGTGTTCACAGGACATAACATGTTTGTGTTAAATCTTCAAACTGTTGATATCATAATAGTACTTTCTGTCTAAAAAGCATTAACACTGGTATTTTATCAAATGTTAAGATTTATTCTGTAAGTATAGAGAGTTGGTTCACTCTACACAAATTGTAGCACAAACTCACATAAAAGTTCTATTGTAGTATATAATTTTACCCCAATTATAATCTAAAATAATCTTCTTGTATGTATATCCACCAAATCTGACATCAACTTCAAATTCACATGGTTCAAACTTGAACCAGAATGGTATATGGTAGGTGACCGTCCTATCTCCCAGCGGTAGTTGGAATGATAAGTCTATACAGCAATCCAAACCAAAACAATTATCTGTCATCTCACACTGTAACATAGTCCTGATGCTGGCTGGTAGGTACTTTTGTGGGTTAATAGTTACAGGACAATCTGAAATACACATAAATATTTAATTCATGATCAGATTATTAGAAAACCATCTGTAAATACAAAATAAAAATTTAAAATATTATTTCCATATTTGGATTAGTCTTATTTATAAATAATGGTCAAAGAATCACTTATTTAAATTTTGTCGAATTTTTTTTCATTTTATTTCAATGAAATAATTCTCTAGTTTGAGACTATCTTTTTGGTTGCTCTTATTTCTCAATATATACAAACTTTTCTCTTTTCTTGTGGAAAATTTATAAATGTAAAACATGATCTAATTGTATAAAACATATGCTATTACACACAACTAACTATAATATACCTTTTGGTCCTTCTTGAACATTACATTGTCCAGTTTTAAAGTGTTTCTGAAAAATAAATTTGTATTACTAACTGAAAAGGATTTTCTATGTGGAAATTAAATGAGAAATATATATATGAAATATCTTGATATAAAAATAACAAGAATGTGTCCATAGTACACAGATGCCCCATCCGCACTATCACTTTCTATGTTCAGTGGACTATGAACATGGGGTAAAATTTCTAATTTGGCATTAAAATAAGAAAGATCATATCATAAGAAACATGTGGACTAAGTTTCAAGTGGATTGGACTACCATGACCAAATACTTTAACCTGGAGGGGGACGAACACATGGAGGCACAGACCAGAAAACATTATGCCCTCTACTATTGTGGGGCATAAAAAGCATCATTCTGATTCAAAATATTTGGTTTTCATTACAATGCTTCCTAAACATATTTATGACTAAACTTACATCAAGTCCAAGGTATTTCAGAACCATATCAAAAACATCCTCAGTCATTCTACCTCCTATAGATTGCACCAATGCAAGGATTGAGTCCCCTGTAAAACATTACAGATGGAAATGTAAAACTATTACTACTTGTCCGAAATATTAGCCTGTACAGCATATGTAAACTGTGCAGTATATGATTACCTAGGACCATATTTAACAAGCACTTTAGTAAACTTTTTTGGACATTAATCATTATTAGACTACTTACTTATATGAGAGGGATTATTTAACTTTGATCTTGTTTTCCTATTTGGTGTGTGATTAATCTATCATTAATTAAAGATTTAGTATTCAAGATATATAAAATCTAAACCTTTATATCTAATTTCTATTCATGTGCTCCTGATTAAAGTTTCATCAAGACGATGTTATTTCTCTATCATTGTTTTTTTTAGCAAAATTATTCAAGAAGATATTCAAATCATAAACCAATTACAATGATAAACAAAAATAACAGCCTTCTACTGGTTTCACTTTTAGTAATAAAACATTGAAGCTTTAACCAACCTGAGAATGTGAAGTTTTCATTACAAATAGGAATAGGTATTTCATGGTCTTCTAAAAACATCTGATCTATAACACAGTCACCCTCAAAACATATTCTCAAACCAAAGCCTAGTTTAAATACTTTCTTGTCCGTGTCTTTATCAATGGATAGTCTACAATACAAATGATAGCGTGAGCAGTAACAAGTGAGTACCTGGAAGTGTTGGATATAGATGTAAGACAATAAAAATGTTAAAATCAGCCATAAATACCCCAACATGCATTTAACATTATAAAGGGACATAACTCAAGAGTGGTAAAAATAACCACCCAAATTCAAACTTTATTTATATTTAAGTTTTGTGGTAAGGAGCATTTTGTTTAATTTTCATTCTATTTGGATGAGACAAACTAAAGTTAGAGAAAGGAAACTAAAAGTTCAAGGCATAGGTGAAAGGTAAAGTGATGACTCAATTTCAAACTTGATCTGTGTTTTGTGGTAATACAAGGGGTACAATCAAAATCACGTGATGGATATACACACACCGGAAGTTACAGTCGAACTCGCCGCTTGAAAGGTTATTAGTTGCATTTTCTTGTTTATATCAATTAAATTTTGATTAATAAGTTGGCACACCGAATGTCGGATAGTATGTAGTTTTAAAATACACAATTGTTTTTGCTAGAAAGCGTGCAGTTATTGCAAACACTTCGACACAGTTCCAAATTTTTGACGGATAACACACACACACTCCATATTTTTTCAACGGATAACCACACACTTTGCATATTTTTAATCAAAATTTCATAAAATTGTTTTCTTTATGATTTGTTTGGCAAAATAAATGCATGTCTCAATTCAACACCACTACTGTTGATTAATACAATAATTTTTTTTACGATAAACGCTTGGTTTATTGTCGAAAATCCAATTTTCAAAAATGATACCACACACACTGAAAAAAAACAACGGATAACACACACACATTATTTAAGCTAATCGCAAAGAACGTAAAAACAAACAATCATCATGACATGCAGTTCGTACTAAGTGGTTGTCTTCATGAGTTTATAGCTAAAGCCTCGGTCACACCTTACCGGATAGCACGAACGAACGACTAACGGATGAAAATAAAAGTTGTCCGTTGACAAAATTGTTATCCGTTGGGAGTCCGTTGATGTACTGACAGAATAAAACGGACGTGTAACGGATGCATAACGGAAACACCGGATATGCAATGTACGAGAAACGGAAACGTACCGGACAGAACGGATGTCGAACGTACATCCAACGGACGAGTACTGCATAAAACGGACACCTAACGGAAGCGTACCGGATAAAACGGATAAACAAGATATACGGAAAAATCAAAGGCGACAATAATAGTACATGTAAATCGCATATATATTCAAAATGTTTCTGTGTAACTGGTTTTGGTTTATTCTTCAAAATTCCGCCAAAGGGCAGTGTCTGGCCTGCATAAGAACTGCTTGATTATGAAGACGTGCCTATACTCTATGATCAATTAAGAATAATAAGAATTCATGAACCTTAAGAAATCTGACATACCAATAATTGGCATTTCTGACGCGAAATTTTCAATTTGCATTTATCCGTTTCAGATCCGTTCATCATCCGTTTTATCCGTTATACGTCCGGTAGAAGTCCGTTTCTCATCCGTTCAACATCCGTTTTATTCGTTTTATCCGTTAAACGTCCAGTAGAAGTCCGTTGGTGAATTTATCTTCCAGACCTCCAACAGATGTATAACGGACACGTAACGGATACAAAACGGAAACGAAACGGACGAGTACCGTACAAAACGGACGCCTAACGGACGTCCACCGGACATTTTATCCGTTGGACGTCCGTTCAAAGTTTTGAACATGCTCAAAATTTTCCACCGGACAAAACGGACGCCGACGGATAAAACGTACGCTTAACGGACATGCAACGGATATGGATGGACGTCTAACGAATAAGAACGGACGTCTAACGGACATCAACGGATTGAAAAAAGGTTATCTGTTAGGCGTGCGTTCGAGCTATCCGGTAAGGTGTGACCGAGGCTTATACCATTCATTATTTAAGTCTATCTCGTATAAATAATGAAATTTTGGCTAGTATTTGCGGCAACATTTGTGCGACTTGTGATTGGATCATACCATGCTTTTACGGTAGGAAAACTGAAATTTATGTATTTATATTGTTATGCAAATGAGATGATTTCGGTTCTGTATGTTAATCAAACCTGTTCGCCCTTCGTTATACAAATGCGTTAAGTCCCATCGATTAACATTCGATAAACAATCAAGGTCGTGAAAGCTGCAAAATGATTTGTCGAACAGAACACCATTCCGAGTTCACTTGAATAAATTTTTAAGACCTCTAACCAGGTTTTGTAAGATACACCACGCGACATATAAGAAAAGTAAAGCGATGAGAGCTTGCTTTTCAATTAAAATGTTATATAGGTTAAGGCTTATATTAAATTGTTCTTATTTTTTTAGTATAATGTAGTAGAATACATCATTTGACTTTGCTTGAAACTTTGTACATACCTTCAGTTTCGGTTTGTGTAGTGTGTGTGTGTGTGTTATCCGTTAAATTAATGCAGTGTGTGTGGTATCATTTGTGAAAATCGGCTATTCTCCTGTCAAACGACCATTTATCGTAATTATTTAATTGATTAAATCAAAATTAAAGATGATGAATTAAAAAATGCATTCTTTTTCCACTAAAAACTGCCATAACATTGACTTTTCAGAAATTTTGTTATAAAAACATATGAGGTGTGTGTGTTATCTGGTGAAATTTTGGAACTGTGTCGAAGTGTTAGCATTAACTGCACGCTTTCCAGCAAGGATAATTGGCTATTTCAAAACTAGATAGTATCCGACATTCGGTGCACTACCTTATTTATTAAATTTTATTGATATAAACAAGAAAATGCAACTACTACCATTTCAAGCGGCGAGTTCGACTGTAACCTCCGGTGTGTGTATATCCATCACGTGATTTTGATTGTACCCCTTGAATAAGCATTGTATATAAGTTTTATAACATTTGGTTGAGTCAAATTAAGTGAAGTTCGTGATAGATGCACTGACAGGACAGAAAAGGATAACAATTAAGTCCTGACGCCTTAGGTGAAGGGTCATAAAAAGAATTTTTTAAATATTATAGAACTAGAGGCTCTCAAGAGCCTGTGTCGCTCACCTGTTAATGTGTTTACTGATGTCGGCCATCTTCGTTGGTAGGCGGGGTCATTAGACACTTTTTTTTAAAATAGATACCCTAGTATTATGATTGTGGCCAAGTTTGGTTAAATTTGGCCAAGTCGTTTTAGAAAAGATTTTTATACAAGTTACAAAAATGACGAAAAGTTGTTCAATATTGACTATAAAGGGCAATAACTCCTTAAGGGGTTCTCTAACAATTTTGATCATGCTGACTTATTTGTAGATCTTACTTTGCTGAACATTATTGCTGTTTACAGTTTATCTCTATCTATAATAGTATTCAAGATAATAACCAAAAACTGCAAAATTTCCTTAAAATCACCAATTTTAGGGCAGCAACCCAACAACAGGTTGTCCGATTCAACTCAAAATTTGTGAGGGGATATATCTTATTCTGATGGACATTTAAATCTTGAAAGATTTGCCCTAAATGTCTTAGTTTCAAAGATATAAAGCAAAAACTGCATTTTACCACTATGTTCTAATTTTAGCCATGTCGGCCATTTTGTTTGGCAGGCTGGGTCATCGGACACATTTTTTAAACTATAAACCACAATGATAATTGTGGCCAAGTTTGGTTAAATTTGGCAAAGTAGTTTTGGAGAAGAAGATTTTAGAAAAGTTACAAAAAATGACGAAAAGTTGTTAAAAATTGACTATAAAGGGCAATAACTCCTTAAGGGGTCAACTGACAATTTTGGTCATGTTGACTTATTTGTAGGTCTTACTTTGCTGAACATTATTGCTGTTTACAGTTTATCTCTATCTATAATAGTATTCAAGATAATAACCAAAAACTGCAAAATTTCCTTAAAATAACCATTTCACAGGCAGCAACCCAACAACAGGTTGTCCTATTCGTCTGAAAATTTCAAGGCAGATAGATCTTGACCTGATCAACCATTTTACCCATGTCAGATTTGCTCTAAATGCTTTGGTTTTTGAGTTATTAGCCAAAAACTGCATTTTACCCCTATGTTCTATTTTTAGCCATGGCGGCCATCTTGGTTGGTTTGACGGGTCACGCCACACATTTTTTAAACTAGATACCCCAAGGATGATTGTGGCCAAGTTTGGTAGAATTTGGCCCAGTAGTTTCAGAGGAGAAGATTTTTGTAAAAGTTTACGGACGACGGACGACGGACGACAGACGACGGACGCAGGACGACGGACGACGGACGCCAAGTGATGAGAAAAGCTCACTTGACCTTTCAGGTCAGGTGAGCTAAAAAGAGATTGTCTAAAACAAATGTAAAATATAACTTACAATACTTGAAAATCCTTTGTTACTGTTAGTGTCTCTAACTGACCTAGAAAGAACAGATACAAAATATTCCTTTATCAATAAAATTAGAAATTTAAATAATAAAACTACTGATTACATAAACATGTATATAAAATAAATAAAATTTTCAATAAGCTCAATACCAACAACACTGCTGTCAATATTGGCACCTCTTTCAATTTTGAGCAAGAATGTCACTTCTTTGTTCTATTTCAATGCAGGAAAATTTGTAAAAATTTTGTTTAACTGCAATAAAACTCTTGAACAGACCTATCTTAATATACATATATATATTGTACTTACCCCAGTTGTAGCTGATGAGAATAACTGATTTGGTCTCGGACTCAATTCCATAATTAATCAAAAACTTGCAAAAATCTAACTCAAGGAATGCATTGAAGGATTTGGAATAATCAAAGCTAGCAATGGTAAAAAATATGTCAACACAGACATCCAAACGTAGACAGTCATTGGATATTGAGTAGTACAGATGATCTTTCAACCAAGGATTGGTAATTTCTGGTAAATACAAAGTGGTGCCAATAGTTTCACATCCTGAAAATAAACGAAAAGCTTATCTAGTATTTTAAGAAACATTTCTATTGTCTTACAAAAGCTACATTGTACCAAAAAGCTATGGAAACCTAAGTAAAATATAAGCTGCAGTTGAACCTTGTTATGTCGCGAAGTTGAAAGGACCAGACAAAAGTATTCAACTCATCAGAGGTCGAGTGTGTCTTCCTTCTCAAGAAAACCCAAAAAATCATTCAGATGGAGAAATGAAATAGAAGGTGCAACAGAAAAATTATGTAAGATTCTGAGAAAGTACACAAAAAGCTGCCAAGCAGTTTAGGAGCAGTTGTTACAAAAAAGGACAGAATAAATAAAAAAAGAAGAAGCTATATTTATCCCCCTACCTACAAGAGGCATTTAAAAGATGTGATTGTATAGGTAAAGCAACAATTTAGAAAGTTCAAATAATTTCATAATAAATCAAGACTTTGTGAAAACTTGATAAATGAGTGCACTCTCCATATGTATTCAGTTTTACTATATATATACTTATATCATTACTGCAACTACTGCAACTACTCACTTCTATCATCAGTTTGTAATCTGGATACCAGATCTCCATGAGAACCAGTTGTACTCAGTCCTCTATTCTCTAACTCCTTTTTAAGTTGAGATGATTTCATTTTGTCTGGTCTCACACATGGTCCAGTACTTTGTAGGAAACCCTGTAACAAATTCATAAAATTTCCTTCACATATTAATTCAGTTTATTTTAGTATATAAGGTCATTATATGATAATTTAATTCGATCTCACTGAATATAACCAATCAAAAACAAGTTAACCGTTTATAAAGTGTATTATTAATTAACTACACTGTTATTGGACTTAATATGATGAAAACTGCCTATGCAATATAATGTGTAAACTGGGCCAATACAGAATAACTGGGCCAATATAGATTTTTTTCTGTATTGGCCGAGTTATTCTATATTGGCCGAGTTGACACAAGTGCAGGATTTCGGAACGTCTCTAGACTTTACATCGAAAGTCACGATAAACACAAACTGAAAGTAAACAGTTGTTTTGAAGACGCAGTTGTCATTTAGTTATCTTAAACATGCTGAAAATGTCAGTATGGCAAACATTTCAGGCGAAAGACGGTCTCATTCATTCAAAAGGTATTTTGAAGGCAGACGATAGAACTATTTCAGGTTTGAGGAACGAGTAGATTATCACAAAGTTCATTTCTTGACGACCTCGATCATAGTCATAATTTCACGATTGTACACATCGTCATCGATTTTAAACTAGTTTCTGCATAACACATGCAATGGCAGTACCTTTCCAATTACTATTTGTGTGTTGCATCTAAATTTAAGTTGTAACACTTTATAGTGACTGAAAAGGGTAGAAAAATTCATCAGATGAGAAAATGCTGAAGACACCTGCATCTAATAAAAAGAAACAAACTGAGATTTGGATAGTTCCACTACAAGGTAAAAATATTTATCTCTTTTGAAATGAAATTTAAAAAATATTGTAACACTGTAGTTAATTAATAAAGATATTATTACGTGTATTTCTGTATTGGCCTTGTTATTGGTCCTCGGCCAGCTGTATTGGCCTTCGGCTTCGCCTCCGGCCAATACAGCAAGCCTCGGACCAATAACAAGGCCAATACAGAAATACTTACGTAATTATATCATATAATTTACCTTTAGCAACTTTCATAATTTTCCTTGAATATTACAGATAGATTCCATGGTTAAGACAATTCTCAATTTATTTATATACCATAGCATACCTCTGGAAGGCCAAGTGCCTTTAGTAATTCATCTTGTAATTTATCCACAGCTTCCAATAACTTTTTCTTTGCTGCTTTTTCAATTTTAGATTTTATGGCATCTAGATCAAAAAAGTCTTTGTATTCAAAGTTCAAAACCCACTCTGAAATATATATCATAATTATACAAACCACAATGAGCATTTAGAGTTTATGATATTTGTTCTTCAAC
>JAHUZM010000138.1:0-85113 GCA_019925275.1 Mytilus edulis
GTGAGTCAAACCTTTTACTTTTCTAGAATCTGAAGATGTCAACTGAATGGATTTTAAAGAAGATTCATTCTTGATGCTTCATCCTGTTTTAATAGGGATGTTTTAGAACTTTCACTTTTCAATTTCTCTTGCTTTACATTTGAAGTTTTTTCTGTAGATGATTTGTCTAGGACTGTATCCCAGGACGAAGACCAAGAATTCCAGGAATCAGTAGACCATGCTGAGGATGCTTCTTCTGTTGGTATACTCTGTTGTGATGATTGACCTGATGCATCTGTAAAATACATGTACAATGAGTTATTACTCAAGATATATCAAAGCTATACTTGTACGAAACCTATATTAATCACCAGACTCTTTCTTGCTTCAAGGCATACACAAACTACTCTGCCACTTTTACAAGACAGTAGGTTGACCTTTATATAAACATCATACAAAATACATCATAATGAAGCTTTTTACATGTAAGCCTTAATCAAGAATAATACAACCCAGAGAAAAAGGAAAAAGCTTGAAAAGCAATAGAAAATATTCTTCAGAGTTTATACACATTATGACAAACATTGTCACCAAGTATTAACAATATTTATAAACAAACAAAAGAGTGCAGAGCAGTAGCTATAATAGACATGAAAAGTTACTAAATATATAAACACGCGTAAACATGATCAAATTTAACAATATGACTAAGACTTTCACCATTTTTAAGGCATGAATGTGTTTGGCAATTAATCTTAGAGAGACAGGATTCACAAGGTCTTATTATGTAACATTTCAAATTCACTGTTACAAACACAAGAAATTCAGGTGTCAATATCTAAATATCTATGAGTATAAAATGTAAAACTTATGAAATATAACAAACATATCTTACATGACATATAATATACACTGAACCATCAAATAATAATTTCAAATTACTCACCAAACTCTCAAAATTAAAATATTTTATTTAACAAAAATGTAATATTTTGCTATGTCCAGTTATTAGTTAATTAAACTAATTATAAAATTCACAACACATTTTGCTTCTCAACTAACACATACACTTGTACTTGTAGGTGAAAAACAAGTATGTTAAGAATCTGTTTAATAACAACAGGACATCCCACTGGATTAGGTTAATCTGCTTATAATTTCATTATTTACGTCAATATGTCACTAACACATTAGATAATTGACAGTAAATCAGACTCTTTATTTACTTTTTCTGAACAATGTTATAATTTTTTTATTTAATTACTTCTAATCTCAGTGTCATTTTCATCAGTTCTGACGATGAGACAACTCTCCATCGAAGTCGCAATAAAACTAATATAGGTCAAAGTAGGGTCAGAACTGATGTAAATGACGCTGAGATTAGTAGTAATGAAATAAAAAAATTATAAAATTATTCAAAAAAGTAAATAAGTATTTGTTATAATATACATTGTACCTCCTTCGTCAATATCCAACACTTTATCAATTTTTTTCTGTGCATTTTTTAATGCCTGGCTAGCCTGCGAAGCAAAGTTAGTCAAGCTGCTTGTGTCCCACCAACTCATATTGGTATCTGAAAAGAAAATAGGAAAGTCTTAGAAATGAGATAAATGTGTAACATTGCAAAATGATCATTGCTTTGATACCAACAAACAGTATTTACAACTGATTATTCATTGTTTTCCTTTAAAGTTAAGAGATCATGTTTTATTGTAAATTTCAAACAAGGAAGTAGATTATAATAGTTGTATTTGTATTAGTTCTTGTGAGGTCCCATTTTGTTCATTGTCCATTTATGAAATGTACAATTTTCTGATTTGCCATAGGGTAGCTATAGGAATATATGTGCATAATAATGCTATATTTTAGATTTTTATGTTATTTTGGATGCATTTTTTTATAATTACAATTCCCCAAAAAGCAACCTATTAATATTAAGTGAAAAAAGATATACAGATACATGTATAAAGCTGAGTTAAATATTAATCTTCACTAAATTGTGTTCAGTCCATAGAATATTTTATAAAATTTGCATATGAACAAGTTTATTATCTGCATTCATCTGTGATAACAACCAAAGATACAGCGCTTTAGTTAAATGGTGTGTAAGACTTTCAAAACAATGAGTGTTGATTTGCTAGTCTGAGGTTTTTTTGTCGAAATATTACATTGCATTCTCATTAAGGCAAGTGTTCATTGCTATTGCAGTTCTAGATTGATACAGGACAGCATACTGAAAGGCAACATATTTTACCAATATATACAAATATTTTAAGTAATCAGCTACATGTATGAATTATAAGCATACAACTAGTATAAGTAATTATGACGTCTTGATTCTTGAAAGGCTACTCTAATTTGTACGAAGGCCTCACATAAAAATATTAAAATAGCCTTTAAGGTGTCACTTTTATTCGGACTAAGCATACAACCAATCCTAAATTTGGAGAGGCTTATTAACAAAATAATGAGGTCAATAGCTTAATTACTAAGAGAGACAATGAGATTATAATATATATATGTGAACCAAATTTGTATATCCTAAACTTATAAAATGTGTTAACACTTCTTTGTAGTGACCACAATCAACACATTGAAGTTTATGTCACAGATGTATAAACAGGGAAAAATCAAAGCACTGTAAGCGCTGTTGGCAGTTAACCAAAAACCAAGGCAAACATACATTTAATGATGAAAACTGTGGCCATGTTGCTTCAATTTTTTGTTTAAAGATTTAAAAGAACAAACATTAAACATTCATACATTGTACATTTATGTTCATTTATTCTGCAATTGGGTGTTCTACTATACAGATACAGCCCTACAGATATCGCTATGCTGTATCTGTATACTATACAGATATCGCTTAAAAGCTCCGCCCACTGCCGAAATGAGTATTGTATGAACCTGCGTGACCTCAGAATGTGTATTGCAGTCACATTCCAATGACGTATAGATTGCAAATTAACGATTACTTTTATACGTTCTGTTTGTTTTCAAACATTTCTTTAGAGCAATAAGAATCACACCAATTTTCTGATAACATACACACATTGACAGCAGTCTTTTCTACGATGACAACTATCGATTATCATTTCAAAACTAGAATGTGTAAGATTGTGTAACAAAAACAACCATGTCAATTTCAGCTTGCATGTTTAGTGAATGTCGAGTCTGAAGCATAGGACAACTTGTACACTCCTGTTTCAAATTGGACAATGTTTTGCTATTTGTTTTTACTAGTGGAATTAGTTATGTTAAAAAAGATAATTATTCACCTTGAGCGATGTATTATTATTGACCATTCGAGATTTTTTTTTTTGCGAAACCTGTCTTCAGCTGTATGTGTGATTACTATATCGTATTACTACATGGGCCTCAAGGGATTTCAAATCGAAAATAAATGCAAAACATATGTTTTTGTGTCTTTCAAAACACAAATAATATACAGAATTAATTGCAGGATAAAGACAATAACTGTTTAGTGTCTTTAAATATCAGCTGTCTTTGTACTCGGCTCGAAACTGGTGTAATAGCTCGCTAAAAGCTCGCATACACCTTGTTTCCTAGCCTCGTACAAATACAGCTAATATTTAAAGACACTCAACAGTTATTGTCTATTTAATGAATAAATCATTAAGGCAAATGATTCATATTTTATCAAGGTTTTCAAAAGCAACACATATATCCAGTATATTTTTTTCATGGTCATGAGTCTGCAATGGTACAAGTTCGCAATGATTGCAGTTCTTCTAAATGAAAGTTAACGTTGGTATTAGTTGACTGTTAGTCGTTCAAGTTGAATTTAGTACAAGCTTGTAAAAGTATGAATGGACTTGCTTCCCTGGAAAGAAAACTGAGTTTGTGTTCTACAGTACAAAAGTTATGAGACACAAGTCAGACAAATGTTTACTTCTACAGGGACAAACAGGAATGAATATGGGTTAGGAGTTGGTATCTCAATCTTTTACAAGTTCTCAAAACACACACAAGAGGGGGTGGGGTGACCCTAGGGACTACCCCTATATTTCATTTGATTTTTATTATATTGTCCTTTACATGAATATATATGGTTAAGGAGTGGGAATTTGACCATTATCAAGTTTTCAAACAGGAGGGGTTGGGTGACCCCAGTGACTTCCCCTATACATGCTATATTTCATTTGATTCGTTATAATGTCCAATACATGAATATATATGGTTGAGGGTGGGGATCTCACCTGTTTCCAAGTTATCAAACAGGAGGGGGTAGGGTGACCCTAAGGACTCTCCCTATATTTCATTTGTTTATTTCTTTTGTCCCATACATGAATATATATGGTTTAATTTAAAGTTCTCAAACTGGAGGGGTTTGTGTGACCGCAGGGAGCCCAGACTCCCCCTATATTTCATTTAATTTAGAGGTGGGGATCTCAACTGTTTAAAAGTTCTCAAACAGGAGGGGTGGGGTTACCGCAGGGACTCCCCCTATAATTCATTTGATTTGTTATATTGTCCCATACATGAGTATATATGGTTTAAGGGTGGGGATCTCGACCATTTTCAAATTCTCAAACAGGAAGGGGTAGAGTGGCCCAACGAACTCCCCCTATAATTCATTTGATTTATTATATTGTCCCATACATGAATATATATGGTTTAGGGGTGGGGATCTCGACTGTTTCAAAGTTCCAAAACAGGAGGGGTGGGGTGACCCAGGGACTCCCCCTGTATTTCAATTGATTAGTTCTAGTGTACCATACATGAATAAATATGGTTTAGGGGTGGGGATCTCAACTGTTTCCAAGTTCTAAAACAGGAGGGTGTGGGGTGACCCTAGGGACTTCTCCTATATTTCATTTAATTAGTTGTATAATCCCATACATGAATGTATATGGTTGAGGGGTGTGGATCTCATCCGTTTCAAAGTTATCAAACAGGAGGGGGTAGAGTGGCCCAAAGGACTCCACCTATATATCATATGATTTGCTTACATTTAGGTATCATGTAATCTAATTGCACTATTTGTGAAGAAAATAAAGTAAGAAACTTCCAGCTATTTTAACTGACCCATCAAAAATGAGAAAAAAAAATACCCATTGAATATGCAGTTATATGTTTACACTTTAAAAGCATCCAACATGCATTACCAACATTTATCACTGATAAAGGAAATGTATACTGCCACCAGGAACATATATACATTTGTATATGGTTAGATATACTGTTCCCAGCGGTCACATTGTATTGGATTTTGACATTAAAGGCAAAAATATTTCCTTCTTTTCGAGTGATTTTCAAAAAGATGTGTTCTTTCTACGTGATGTAAGCAGACATGGTCGCCTTTTTTCATGCGGTCACAATAAGAAATTCAGAGGAAAGCAAGAAAATTTGACGTCATAATCCGATTTTAACCAATAAAGAACTGAGATCAAAGAACCACACGTTGATTATTTTTTTTTTATACAATGGGTGCAGATACAAATGTAGGGATAAATTGAAGAATAATTAGAGAAATGAGTATTGATGGTTTAGAGGTGGGAATCTCCCCTATTTCCAGGTTCTCAAACAGGAGGGTGTATAGTGACCACAGGAACTCCCCCTATATATACTTTTCTCAACAGTCACATTGTATTGGATTTTGACATTAAAATTGGTCAAAAAGTAATTTTGAGTTTCTGTACAAAATATTTTCTGCTTTTTTCTTTTTACATATCTTTTGGTTTTCAATTCTAGTGTTTATATTTATTTACCATGCATAGATGTATTTTTTTCACATGGTTGGGTTTTTTAAGTTGATCACCAAAACCCGGAATTACCCGTATCCGCTTCCAGAATCGGATCCTATATTGGAATTGCCTGGCATCCATTTTGTTTTCAATGTTGTTTTTGTCAGATATGATTTTTCTCGAATTTACACATCATTTGTCAGCAATTTTCTGAATAAAGCTAGCGATTGAACAAAATGAACATCGCTGTCATGAATAATAATGATGAAAATAAGTTTTAGATCGTTTATTAGGAGACTTTGGTAAAAAGGTTTGCAAACTTATTTTTTTATTTTCTTTCAAGTGGAATGTCTGTCGGGCATGTCGGGCGTAGCTAGTACCAAGTAGAAAGTCTGACTGCAAAAGAGGAAGGCCGCAGACCTCGGACCACCATTAATTTGAACCCCTATCTCCAAATTGAAAAGATACGAAAATTTTGTCTTCTGATTTGAAATTGCCGCCAACAGCATGAACAGTTGAACTTATATAATAGACTACTGACGTAGTTGACTAAGTATTGACAATTCACAATATTCCTACGACTTTTATCATTTGGGAAATCTAAACTACTTGTCTTTAGAGATTTTCAGCAATTAAATATTTCATACATTTGTTCTTTGACTTCTTTGCCAAAAGCTCAGGGGATAATAAAATACATAAGGATTCCTATTGTGCTCTTCTTCCTATGTTCAACTTTAAAACTTTTGGGTGATTCGACGATCATTTAAGGTTTTTCTGATCATAATTTTTGTAATCCAGAATTAAAAGTATGAAAAAACTGTCCAATTAGTTATAAATAACATAATATCCAGCTAGATAATAAAAATAGCATGCCTTTCAGAATTTATTGGGTAGAACACAAATCTATAGTGCTCGCATAAGGCAGCTTAACTGCCTAAAAATGTAGAATGTTATAATTATGTTTGTGCACATTTTTATTTCATTTATTGTTAAATATCAAAATCAATAATCATATTGTTGAGACAGTTTCTCTGCAGTACCGCCAAATCCCAAGGATTAGAAGAACTATTTAATATCCAAAGGACATATTGATTTGTCTCGAACACATGATTTATACTACTTAAAATAATATTATTTAGTAAATAATTTTAAGATATTAGTCGTGTTTATTCAATAAAAGTGCAATTTAACTTCAGCAAATCAATTAACCTGTCTTGTAAGTGTATATATGCAAATAACTTGTTGAAAACAATATGGAAGACGTAATTATTCAAGAGGTAGACAACTTTAAAAATTTCATTCAAATTGATTTCTTGAAGATAACTTGTATTTATATTGAGTATTAACAATGAACGTCTCAGACCATTTAATTTTACAAGTTCAAGCAGTATTACACCATATAAAATCATGTTTTTGGGATAAATTAATTAGTCCTTGGGACAATAATCTTGTTCTTGTAATCCTTCGGAAATTGTTGTACCCGCTACTTTGAAGGACTCTATATTAAACTGTCACTCATCACAATACTCAGAGGAAAGCTTTTCAAGCTTTTAGTTGTTTTTTAGTTAGTGTTCTGCAGGATGGAATTTGATATGAAAGTGTGTTCATGTTATGGGACTGTCTGATTGATTCCATAGTCTGTCAGTTTTTTTTTTATTGCAATGAGATGATGTATGTGATATGCAAACAGGCATAGTGATTGCTTTATTGTCTTTCTAAGTGGAACCTTAGCTCCAAAGTACTGGTATCACTTTTGACAGGAGGTTGGCCTAGATGATTTTGCTGATTACTGTCTAAAGTTCAATGAAACAGACATGGACAAATGTGTGCACATAAGCATGACAGGCAAAATGTATGTTGTATGTGTGCAAATGCCTCTTTAACATGACATAATCACACTGTATACACCATATTTCATAAGAACACAACTACCTCAATGACAATATAAAGTAGAGCTTAAATGTGAATTGTATCACTTGTAAATGAACTAACATTTATCATTTCTATTTACAGGATATCTTCAAAGTTTTGTTGATGCTGACGTTTTTCGTCTAAGTAGACTAATTTCAGAACTTTTCCGGAACTTCCGGTTTTTGAATCCGGATGTACATCGATGTCTAAAATATTTTGAAATATCAGACATGATATCGATATACTGGTACAAGTATCAGGGAGCAACCATTTCACTTCAAGGAGGGGAATATAGTTTTTTTTGTCTGAGACAGAATTTTTGTTCTCTTGCAAATCAAACAATTTTTTAATTTAACACTATTTTAGGTATAAAAAAAATCTGGATTCTGATTTCAGCAAGGATTTGTATAGCTAACTATACAAATCCTTGATTTCAGAATATTTTTTGTCATCTGCTATTTTTTCTTCATCAAATTTGGGATCAAAATATTTTTTTTAGGAAAAAAACATACCCCTTTTTTAAGTTAAATAATCGTTCCCGTGTATCATCTCTGGGATATTATAGCCTGGAGATTTTTTGTCATGATTTTAAAGGGGAAATTACTCCCTTACGAAATCTTGCTAGGTTAGGTGTACGTACATTGACATTTGGTAGATCTCAACTTTGTAACTATAATGTTGCCCCTGCCAAATTTTACCTTTCTATAGTCTTTAACATTGAAAATACATTCAGTCAGAGATATTTAATACAATGTTGTATTTGAATAAGTTGTAGACCTGTATATGTTTCATTTTCATCCGATATTGGTTGGAAATCGGGATCTCGCCCACATCTTTTAAACTAGATACCCCATCGTGTTGCCCAATATTTAGTTAGTTGTATATGTTGTGTTTTTGCGTACTGTTGTTTGTATAATTAGACTATTTACCGGATTTGTTATCACATAAGCAACACGACGGGTGCCACATGTGGAGCAGGATTTGCTTACCCTTCCGGAGCACCTGAGATCACCCGTAGTTGTTTTTGGGGAGTTCGTGTTGTTTATTCTTTAGTTTTCTGTCTTGTGTCATGTGTGCTGTTTTTTATTTGTCTTTTTCATTTTTAGCCATGGCGTTGTCAGTTTGTTTTAGATTTATGAGTTTGACTTTCCCTTTGGTATCTTTCGTCCCTCTTTTATAACCACTGGGTCGATGTCACTGCTGGTGGACATTTTGTCCCCGAGGACATCACCCGCCAAGTAGCAAAACTACAATTGCATGAATTTACGAATATGAAACAGGAAACTGGCTCGGACGTCGCCCAGTATAAAAAGGTCCGATACAGACGTCACCATAGACACAGTGTCGTCTGATACGGCAGGTGTCCCCTCATCACCAGACATGCATGACAAATATCTCAAACATGAATCATTCAGATCATCGTCCTAGCGACAACAGCAATATTACACATATACAGCCATGTTCAGTTCTCCTTAAAGACATTTTGGTTTTTGATGACACAGTACAACACTGTCGCATTTCGAAATGTGAGACCAAAGGCTGCAAAACTTGTGCAATTTTAATTACAGATGCTGAATTCACTAGCAATTTGACCAAGAAGTCATATTTTACCAGAAGTTACAATGATCTGAATTGTAAATCGATAAATGTCGTCTACGGATTAGAGTGCAACCTTTGCGGATTGGTATAAGTCGGTGAAACGAAAGGAAGGCTAAACAAAAGTATGTGCGGTCATAGATCAGACATTAACCTCAATGCTAAGGACATTCTACATCAGCATTTCAATCAGCCCGATCATTCCATCGTATCTATGACAGTTCGCATTATCGAAAAGATATACCGTAGCTCTAACAATCCTAATCTTTCAACGACTCTCCGTAGACAAAAAGAGGACTTCTGGATTAGACAATTGGGAACTGCGACACCTTATTGTTGCAATGACAAAATTTATGGTATAGGTATTCTATCTATAGTCCTTCGTGTAACTCGGAAAATGTGATGAATATTTTCAACTCGACTCCTCTGCGTAGATGCGGTCATGGTCATCGTCATTATACATCACCTTCTCTGCATGATGTATCTATTAATGACTTGCTGCCATTTATACAAAAGCCGTTAGGTATTCATCACATTCGCACGAAACTTTATTCATTACCCCTTTCAAAACTTCATTCTCTGTTCAATTTATGTTTGAAATCCACTGTTACAAACCCTCATTCAAATCAATACAAAATTACAGCTATAATTTCGGATATTGCAAGTCACAGCCTTTTCAAGCCAGTCCGCATTGGAAAAGATGAAAAAGAGAAAAAAATCTTTCCTTAATCTTTCCTTTGCCAACAAAGGTATTGATGGCGTCAACTTAGGCAATATTCTTCATCATAAATTAGTTCAATCGAAAATACCGCCTTATTTCAAAGACCAGTCTGTACAAATCATTTCTTATACCTATACCAAACCTATTGCAACTAAAATTTTCAATTACGAACACGTTTTGCAGGATCTCGATATTGACGACTTCAAGTCGAAACCTCCTGATTGCACTTGTGCTAGTTCCAAATTCACATACTAATCCTGCTGGCCACGTTATTACCGGTGACCTCAACATTGTTAATAACACTTCTCTACGAAATGTGTTATCGAAAGGTCCGAAATATCGTGAGCCTAAATCCATCAATTGGAAATACAACTTTAAAATTTTGATGGATTCAGTTGAGGATTATGCAAGGCAATGGGTTAAGCACGAGAAGGAAGACGTAGACACTCTTTCCGAATGGATTAAGGCAGTGAGGTCGTTGATACAAATCAGAATTAAGAAACTGAATGGGTCTATCAATGTCCATGCTACGTTAATCTTTAAAGACCCAAATGTTGCAAAACACCTATCATGACAAATATGTTGTTGTCCCCGCAGATAAAGCCCCAAACAACATCGTTTTTGTGTGTAAAACTCATTACATTAACTGCTTGATAAACGAATTAGGTATTGACAATTCACTTGGAAACTCAACATATACCCTCACGACACGTACCAAAGAGGAAATCCTGGATAATCATAGGTCTGTTCTGTGTTCCTTTGGAATTTCAACCAAAGATGAAGAACTGGATCTTCCATTACTGTATTGGATACCTAAACTACATAAGTGTCCTTTCAAACAACAGTATATTGCTGGGTCTTCCAAGTGCTCCACGAAACCTCTTTCTAAATTATTAACATCTATTTTATCAGCAATCAAAGACGGGCTTCAAAGTTATTGTGAAACTGCCTATTCTAGAGGGGGCGTGAATTAGATGTGGATACTTAAAAATTCCAAAGATCTTCTAGAGTACATACAATCTAACTCTCTTTCATCTTGTAACAGTATTAAAACATTTGACTTTTCTAATCTTTACACTAGTATTCCACATTCCCAACTAAGAGACACATTGAAAGAGTTCGTATTGCTTTGCTTTATAAAAAAGAATGGCCAACGTAGATACAAATATCTTGTCTTAGGGAGGCATAAATCCTACTTTGTAAAGGACCACTCTGATTCAAACAAAAAATTCTTTGAAACTGACATTATCAAGATGCTTGATTTCTTGATTGACAACATATTTGTTACGTTCGGAGGACGTGTTTTTTCAACAGACTGTCGGCATTCCAATGGGAACAAACTGTGCCCCTCTACTTGCCGACTTGTTTCTTTATTATTATGAGGCTGACTTCATGCAGAAACTTCTTAGGAAGAAAGATAAGAAGTAAGCAATATCCTTTAACTCTACTTTCCGCTATATAGATGATGTTCTTTCACTAAATAATTCAAAATTTGGTGACTATGTGGAACGCATCTATCCCATCGAGCTAGAGATAAAGGATACCACAGATACAGTTAAGTCGGCCTCATATCTTGACTTACATCTAGAAATTGACAATGAGGGTCGGTTGAAAACAAAACTTTACGACAAAAGAGATGATTTCAGCTTTCTATAATTGTGAACTTTCCATTTCTAAGTAGCAACATTCCAGCAGCACCTGCATACGGGATATATATCTCCCAATTGAAACGATATTCCCGTACTTGCATTTCCTATCATGATTTTCTTGATAGAGGGTTGCTGCTCACAAGGAAGCTATTAAACCAAGAGTTCCAAATGGTGAAGTTGAAATCATCCCATCGTAAATTTTACGGACGCCATCACGAGTTGGTTGACCGTTATGGAATAACCGTTTCACAAATGATATCGGATATGTTCCTTACGTCGTAACTACAATCCCCTTCCCTTTCATGAATGTGACATACCGAATTAGACTATTTACCGGATTTGTTATCACATAAGGTAGCAATAAACAGTTAGGAAAAAATATTAAAATTTGCCCTTATAAATTTTACCATCCCCTTTTCATTGCTTTCTTGCAATATCAAGCTTACTGTTTGTGTCATATATGGGCATATGTATGTAATCAGAATCTTCCATAGATTTTATATCCAGTATATAAAATGGTAAAATATAATTTCTTTTGGGTGTATCCATGGCAACAAGCTGCATTTATTTGTTATAAAATATTGCAAAAAGGGGGGAAAAGATGTCACATATTTCCCCAAAATTTGGCTAAAAGTAGAATTTCAATCGCTTGAAGTAATACCTTTTCTGAAACTGTGTACATATATCATTCAGCAAATCCAAGGAAAATCATATGTCTTTCATCTCATTTTTTTGTAAAATTGCGTCAAAAACTTCGTGTAGAAAAAAATGTGTTTGCAAACATTACATTAATTTCTGGACCGATGGCCGGTCTAGCTATGAAAATACGGATTGTCAAACAGAAAACAGCCCATAAAACATGTAAAATATAATCTTGATGCACTTATAAACCACCTTTGAAGGCTGAATTAGCACTCAGCTGTCTAAAAATGAATTTTATTACACAATAACTTTCCTATTTGAAAAATCCACAGGGGCCAAAATGCGAAACTAAACTCCTAACTGTGTATTGCTACCTTAATAGTAAATATTTTTTTCAAATTCTCACTTTTAACTTATTTTCTGTGTTCTGCTAGCTAAATCGAGCAAAATGGTCTTTTATTTTTGAAAATTGGTTGAGTAATGAATATTTTATGAAGGTTAGCAGTTGACACTGAAACGCGACAAAAACTGATTTTAAAGAAAGGTGCCAAGTCAAAGTGTAAAATCTTGTCTCTACCTAAATTTTTAGCAAAATCTTAAAAACTATACCTCTTTTGTCAGTTTTTTAATGTTGAAAATCTTAAAAAGATCTCTGATGATGCAAAATAGTACAAACTTCAGCAATTTCAAGCATAAAAATGTTAATCTTTATGCTTATTGCATATCAAAGACTTGATTAAAAAACTTGGTGATAGGGAATCAATTTCTTACTTCTGATTTAACTATACATTTAAAATATGCCAAAATGTAACATGAAATCTTGATTAAAACAATAATTTGATATATTCGCAAGAAAAAAACCAACGCGTTCTATACTTAGGCTACTACATGCAGCTCAATCCATCAGAAGCAAGAGTTAAGCCGATAGAGTACAAATATAAGCCTAATGTGTCAAAATGTCTAATTTTGGTTGCTAAGGACTGTAAACAATAAAATTAACATGTATTGTCATTCTTAAACACTTAATTTCCTCAGAAGTTGATTTAGAATCTTAATATCAATAGATCTGAGGCATGAAAAGTCTTAAATTATACAATTCTGAGCTTGGTAAGTATGCCATAAGGTAGCAATAAACAGTTAGGAAAAAAATATTAAAATTTGCCCTTATAAATTTTACCATCCCCTTTTCATTGCTTTCTTGCAATATCAAGCTTACTGTTTGTGTCATATATGGGCATATGTATGTAATCAGAATCTTCCATAGATTTTATATCCAGTATATAAAATGGTAAAATATAATTTCTTTTGGGTGTATCCATGGCAACAAGCTGCATTTATTTGTTATAAAAATATTGCAAAAAGGGGGGAAAAGATGTCACATATTTCCCCAAAATTTGGCTAAAAGTAGAATTTCAATCGCTTGAAGTAATACCTTTTCTGAAACTGTGTACATATATCATTCAGCAAATCCAAGGAAAATCATATGTCTTTCATCTCATTTTTTTGTAAAATTGCGTCAAAAACTTCGTGTAGAAAAAAAAGTGTTTGCAAACATTACATTAATTTCTGGACCGATGGCCGGTCTAGCTATGAAAATACGGATTGTCAAACAGAAAACAGCCCATAAAACATGTAAAATATAATCTTGATGCACTTATAAACCACCTTTGAAGGCTGAATTAGCACTCAGCTGTCTAAAAATGAATTTTATTACACAATAACTTTCCTATTTGAAAAATCCACAGGGGCCAAAATGCGAAACTAAACTCCTAACTGTGTATTGCTACCTTAATAGTAAATATTTTTTTCAAATTCTCACTTTTAACTTATTTTCTGTGTTCTGCTAGCTAAATCGAGCAAAATGGTCTTTTATTTTTGAAAATTGGTTGAGTAATGAATATTTTATGAAGGTTAGCAGTTGACACTGAAACGCGACAAAAACTGATTTTAAAGAAAGGTGCCAAGTCAAAGTGTAAAATCTTGTCTCTACCTAAATTTTTAGCAAAATCTTAAAAACTATACCTCTTTTGTCAGTTTTTTAATGTTGAAAATCTTAAAAAGATCTCTGATGATGCAAAATAGTACAAACTTCAGCAATTTCAAGCATAAAAATGTTAATCTTTATGCTTATTGCATATCAAAGACTTGATTAAAAAACTTGGTGATAGGGAATCAATTTCTTACTTCTGATTTAACTATACATTTAAAATATGCCAAAATGTAAAATGAAATCTTGATTAAAACAATAATTTGATATATTCGCAAGAAAAAAACCAACGCGTTCTATACTTAGGCTACTACATGCAGCTCAATCCATCAGAAGCAAGAGTTAAGCCGATAGAGTACAAATATAAGCCTAATGTGTCAAAATGTCTAATTTTGGTTGCTAAGGACTGTAAACAATAAAATTAACATGTATTGTCATTCTTAAACACTTAATTTCCTCAGAAGTTGATTTAGAATCTTAATATCAATAGATCTGAGGCATGAAAAGTCTTAAATTATACAATTCTGAGCTTGGTAAGTATGCCATAATAGTAAATATTTTTTTCAAATTCTCACTTTTAACTTATTTTCTGTGTTCTGCTAGCTAAATCGAGCAAAATGGTCTTTTATTTTTGAAAATTGGTTGAGTAATGAATATTTTATGAAGGTTAGCAGTTGACACTGAAACGCGACAAAAACTGATTTTAAAGAAAGGTGCCAAGTCAAAGTGTAAAATCTTGTCTCTACCTAAATTTTTAGCAAAATCTTAAAAACTATACCTCTTTTGTCAGTTTTTTAATGTTGAAAATCTTAAAAAGATCTCTGATGATGCAAAATAGTACAAACTTCAGCAATTTCAAGCATAAAAATGTTAATCTTTATGCTTATTGCATATCAAAGACTTGATTAAAAAACTTGGTGATAGGGAATCAATTTCTTACTTCTGATTTAACTATACATTTAAAATATGCCAAAATGTAAAATGAAATCTTGATTAAAACAATAATTTGATATATTCGCAAGAAAAAAACCAACGCGTTCTATACTTAGGCTACTACATGCAGCTCAATCCATCAGAAGCAAGAGTTAAGCCGATAGAGTACAAATATAAGCCTAATGTGTCAAAATGTCTAATTTTGGTTGCTAAGGACTGTAAACAATAAAATTAACATGTATTGTCATTCTTAAACACTTAATTTCCTCAGAAGTTGATTTAGAATCTTAATATCAATAGATCTGAGGCATGAAAAGTCTTAAATTATACAATTCTGAGCTTGGTAAGTATGCCATAAGGTAGCAATAAACAGTTAGGAAAAAATATTAAAATTTGCCCTTATAAATTTTACCATCCCCTTTTCATTGCTTTCTTGCAATATCAAGCTTACTGTTTGTGTCATATATGGGCATATGTATGTAATCAGAATCTTCCATAGATTTTATATCCAGTATATAAAATGGTAAAATATAATTTCTTTTGGGTGTATCCATGGCAACAAGCTGCATTTATTTGTTATAAAATATTGCAAAAAGGGGGAAAAGATGTCACATATTTCCCCAAAATTTGGCTAAAAGTAGAATTTCAATCGCTTGAAGTAATACCTTTTCTGAAACTGTGTACATATATCATTCAGCAAATCCAAGGAAAATCATATGTCTTTCATCTCATTTTTTTGTAAAATTGCGTCAAAAACTTCGTGTAGAAAAAAAGTGTTTGCAAACATTACATTAATTTCTGGACCGATGGCCGGTCTAGCTATGAAAATACGGATTGTCAAACAGAAAACAGCCCATAAAACATGTAAAATATAATCTTGATGCACTTATAAACCACCTTTGAAGGCTGAATTAGCACTCAGCTGTCTAAAAATGAATTTTATTACACAATAACTTTCCTATTTGAAAAATCCACAGGGGCCAAAATGCGAAACTAAACTCCTAACTGTGTATTGCTACCTTAATAGTAAATATTTTTTCAAATTCTCACTTTTAACTTATTTTCTGTGTTCTGCTAGCTAAATCGAGCAAAATGGTCTTTTATTTTTGAAAATTGGTTGAGTAATGAATATTTTATGAAGGTTAGCAGTTGACACTGAAACGCGACAAAAACTGATTTTAAAGAAAGGTGCCAAGTCAAAGTGTAAAATCTTGTCTCTACCTAAATTTTTAGCAAAATCTTAAAAACTATACCTCTTTTGTCAGTTTTTTAATGTTGAAAATCTTAAAAAGATCTCTGATGATGCAAAATAGTACAAACTTCAGCAATTTCAAGC
Organism: Mytilus edulis; assembly: GCA_019925275.1. NCBI lineage: Eukaryota > Metazoa > Mollusca > Bivalvia > Mytilida > Mytilidae > Mytilus > Mytilus edulis. Next base: position 16,463 of record JAHUZM010000138.1, read on the forward strand.
ATAAAAATGTTAATCTTTATGCTTATTGCATATCAAAGACTTGATTAAAAAACTTGGTGATAGGGAATCAATTTCTTACTTCTGATTTAACTATACATTTAAAATATGCCAAAATGTAAAATGAAATCTTGATTAAAACAATAATTTGATATATTCGCAAGAAAAAAACCAACGCGTTCTATACTTAGGCTACTACATGCAGCTCAATCCATCAGAAGCAAGAGTTAAGCCGATAGAGTACAAATATAAGCCTAATGTGTCAAAATGTCTAATTTTGGTTGCTAAGGACTGTAAACAATAAAATTAACATGTATTGTCATTCTTAAACACTTAATTTCCTCAGAAGTTGATTTAGAATCTTAATATCAATAGATCTGAGGCATGAAAAGTCTTAAATTATACAATTCTGAGCTTGGTAAGTATGCCTTAATAGTAAATATTTTTTTCAAATTCTCACTTTTAACTTATTTTCTGTGTTCTGCTAGCTAAATCGAGCAAAATGGTCTTTTATTTTTGAAAATTGGTTGAGTAATGAATATTTTATGAAGGTTAGCAGTTGACACTGAAACGCGACAAAAACTGATTTTAAAGAAAGGTGCCAAGTCAAAGTGTAAAATCTTGTCTCTACCTAAATTTTTAGCAAAATCTTAAAAACTATACCTCTTTTGTCAGTTTTTTAATGTTGAAAATCTTAAAAAGATCTCTGATGATGCAAAATAGTACAAACTTCAGCAATTTCAAGCATAAAAGTTAATCTTTATGCTTATTGCATATCAAAGACTGATTAAAAAACTTGGTGATAGGGAATCAATTTTTTACTTCTGATTTAACTATACATTTAAATATGCCAAAATGTAAATAAAAATTGTTAAAACAAAATTTGATATATTCGCAAGAAAAAAAAAACGCGTTTATACTAGGTACTACATGCAGCTCAATCATCATAAGCAAGAGTTAAGCCATAGATTTCAAATATGCCTAATTGTCAAAAATGTTAATTTTGGTTGCTAAGGACTGTAAACAATAAAATTAACATGTATTGTCAATTTTTAAACACTTAATTTTCCCCAAATTGATTTAAATCTTAATATCAATAGATCTGAGCAAAAGTCTTAATTATAAATTCTGAGCTGGTAAGTAATTGCCATAAAGGAAGCAATAAACAGTTAGAAAAAATAAAAAAAAATTTGCCTTATAAATTTTTACCACCCTTTTTATTGCTTTCTTGCAATAACAAAACTTACTGTATTTTTTGTCATATATGGCATATGTATTAATCAGAATCTTCCATAGATTTTAATACCAATATAAAATGGAAATATAATTTCTTTGGTGTATCCATGGCAACAAGCTGCCCTTTATTTGTATAAAATATTGCAAAAAAGGGGGAAAGATTTTCACATATTTTCCCAAAATTTGGCTAAAAGTAGAATTCAATCGCTTGAAGTTTAAACCTTTTCTGAAACTGTGTACATTATCATTCACAAATCCAAGGAAAAATTAGTCTTTCATCTCAATTTTTTGTAAATTGCGTCAAAACTGTGAGAAAAAAAAGTGTTTCAAACATTTTTTTTTTTTTTTTTTTTTTTTTTTTTTTTTTTTTTTTTTTTTTTTTTTTTTTTTTTTTTTTTTTTTTTTTTTTTTTTTTTTTTTTTTTTTTTTTTTTTTTTTTTTTTTTTTTTTTTTTTTTTTTTTTTTTTTTTTTTTTTTTTTTTTTTTTTTTTTTTTTTTTAAATGTAAAATGAAATCTTGATTAAAACAATAATTTGATATATTCGCAAGAAAAAAACCAACGCGTTCTATACTTAGGCTACTACATGCAGCTCAATCCATCAGAAGCAAGAGTTAAGCCGATAGAGTACAAATATAAGCCTAATGTGTCAAAATGTCTAATTTTGGTTGCTAAGGACTGTAAACAATAAAATTAACATGTATTGTCATTCTTAAACACTTAATTTCCTCAGAAGTTGATTTAGAATCTTAATATCAATAGATCTGAGGCATGAAAAGTCTTAAATTATACAATTCTGAGCTTGGTAAGTATGCCTTAATAGTAAATATTTTTTTCAAATTCTCACTTTTAACTTATTTTCTGTGTTCTGCTAGCTAAATCGAGCAAAATGGTCTTTTATTTTTGAAAATTGGTTGAGTAATGAATATTTTATGAAGGTTAGCAGTTGACACTGAAACGCGCAAAAACTGATTTAAAGAAAGGTGCCAAGTCAAAGTGTAAAATCTTGTCTCTACCTAAATTTTTAGCAAAATCTTAAAAACTATACCTCTTTTGTCAGTTTTTTAATGTTGAAAATCTTAAAAAGATCTCTGATGATGCAAAATAGTACAAACTTCAGCAATTTCAAGCATAAAAATGTTAATCTTTATGCTTATTGCATATCAAAGACTTGATTAAAAAACTTGGTGATAGGGAAATCAATTTCTTACTTCTGATTTAACTATACATTTAAAATATGCCAAAATGTAACATGAAATCTTGATTAAAACAATAATTTGATATATTCGCAAGAAAAAAACCAACGCGTTCTATACTTAGGGTACTACATGCAGCTCAATCCATCAGAAGCAAGAGTTAAGCCGATAGAGTACAAATATAAGCCTAATGTGTCAAAATGTCTAATTTTGGTTGCTAAGGACTGTAAACAATAAAATTAACATGTATTGTCATTCTTAAACACTTAATTTCCTCAGAAGTTGATTTAGAATCTTAATATCAATAGATCTGAGGCATGAAAAGTCTTAAATTATACAATTCTGAGCTTGGTAAGTATGCCATAAGGTAGCAATAAACAGTTAGGAAAAAATAAATTTAAAATTTGCCCTTATAAATTTTACCATCCCCTTTTCATTGCTTTCTTGCAATATCAAGCTTACTGTTTGTGTCATATATGGGCATATGTATGTAATCAGAATCTTCCATAGATTTTATATCCAGTATATAAAATGGTAAAATATAATTTCTTTTGGGTGTATCCATGGCAACAAGCTGCATTTATTTGTTATAAAATATTGCAAAAAGGGGGAAAAGATGTCACATATTTCCCCAAAATTTGGCTAAAAGTAGAATTTCAATCGCTTGAAGTAATACCTTTTCTGAAACTGTGTACATATATCATTCAGCAAATCCAAGGAAAATCATATGTCTTTCATCTCATTTTTTTGTAAAATTGCGTCAAAAACTTCGTGTAGAAAAAAAAGTGTTTGCAAACATTACATTAATTTCTGGACCGATGGCCGGTCTAGCTATGAAAATACGGATTGTCAAACAGAAAACAGCCCATAAAACATGTAAAATATAATCTTGATGCACTTATAAACCACCTTTGAAGGCTGAATTAGCACTCAGCTGTCTAAAAATGAATTTTATTACACAATAACTTTCCTATTTGAAAAATCCACAGGGGCCAAAATGCGAAACTAAACTCCTAACTGTGTATTGCTACCTTAATAGTAAATATTTTTTTTCAAATTCTCACTTTTAACTTATTTTCTGTGTTCTGCTAGCTAAATCGAGCAAAATGGTCTTTTATTTTTGAAAATTGGTTGAGTAATGAATATTTTATGAAGGTTAGCAGTTGACACTGAAACGCGACAAAAACTGATTTTAAAGAAAGGTGCCAAGTCAAAGTGTAAAATCTTGTCTCTACCTAAATTTTTAGCAAAATCTTAAAAACTATACCTCTTTTGTCAGTTTTTTAATGTTGAAAATCTTAAAAAGATCTCTGATGATGCAAAATAGTACAAACTTCAGCAATTTCAAGCATAAAAATGTTAATCTTTATGCTTATTGCATATCAAAGACTTGATTAAAAACTTGGTGATAGGGAATCAATTTCTTACTTCTGATTTAACTATACATTTAAAATATGCCAAAATGTAAAATGAAATCTTGATTAAAACAATAATTTGATATATTCGCAAGAAAAAAACCAACGCGTTCTATACTTAGGCTACTACATGCAGCTCAATCCATCAGAAGCAAGAGTTAAGCCGATAGAGTACAAATATAAGCCTAATGTGTCAAAATGTCTAATTTGGTTGCTAAGGACTGTAAACAATAAACTTAACATGTATTGTCATTCTTAAACACTTAATTTCCTCAGAAGTTGATTTAGAATCTTATATCAATAGATCGAGGGCATGAAAAGTCTTAAATTATACAATTCTGAGCTTGGTAAGTATCCTTAATAGTAAATATTTTTTTCAAATTCTCACTTTTAACTTATTTTCTGTGTTCTGCTAGCTAAATCGAGCAAAATGGTCTTTTATTTTTGAAAATTGGTTGAGTAATGAATATTTTATGAAGGTTAGCAGTTGACACTGAAACGCGACAAAAACTGATTTTAAAGAAAGGTGCCAAGTCAAAGTGTAAAATCTTGTCTCTACCTAAATTTTTAGCAAAATCTTAAAAAACTATACCTCTTTTGTCAGTTTTTTAATGTTGAAAATCTTAAAAAGATCTCTGATGATGCAAAATAGTACAAACTTCAGCAATTTCAAGCATAAAAATGTTAATCTTTATGCTTATTGCATATCAAAGACTTGATTAAAAAACTTGGTGATAGGGAATCAATTTCTTACTTCTGATTTAACTATACATTTAAAATATGCCAAAATGTAACATGAAATCTTGATTAAAACAATAATTTGATATATTCGCAAGAAAAAAACCAACGCGTTCTATACTTAGGCTACTACATGCAGCTCAATCCATCAGAAGCAAGAGTTAAGCCGATAGAGTACAAATATAAGCCTAATGTGTCAAAATGTCTAATTTTGGTTGCTAAGGACTGTAAACAATAAAATTAACATGTATTGTCATTCTTAAACACTTAATTTCCTCAGAAGTTGATTTAGAATCTTAATATCAATAGATCTGAGGCATGAAAAGTCTTAAATTATACAATTCTGAGCTTGGTAAGTATGCCATAAGGTAGCAATAAACAGTTAGGAAAAAATATTAAAATTTGCCCTTATAAATTTTACCATCCCCTTTTCATTGCTTTCTTGCAATATCAAGCTTACTGTTTGTGTCATATATGGGCATATGTATGTAATCAGAATCTTCCATAGATTTTATATCCAGTATATAAAATGGTAAAATATAATTTCTTTTGGGTGTATCCATGGCAACAAGCTGCATTTATTTGTTATAAAATATTGCAAAAAGGGGGGAAAAGATGTCACATATTTCCCCAAAATTTGGCTAAAAGTAGAATTTCAATCGCTTGAAGTAATACCTTTTCTGAAACTGTGTACATATATCATTCAGCAAATCCAAGGAAAATCATATGTCTTTCATCTCATTTTTTTGTAAAATTGCGTCAAAAACTTCGTGTAGAAAAAAAAGTGTTTGCAAACATTACATTAATTTCTGGACCGATGGCCGGTCTAGCTATGAAAATACGGATTGTCAAACAGAAAACAGCCCATAAAACATGTAAAATATAATCTTGATGCACTTATAAACCACCTTTGAAGGCTGAATTAGCACTCAGCTGTCTAAAAATGAATTTTATTACACAATAACTTTCCTATTTGAAAAATCCACAGGGGCCAAAATGCGAAACTAAACTCCTAACTGTGTATTGCTACCTTAATAGTAAATATTTTTTTCAAATTCTCACTTTTAACTTATTTTCTGTGTTCTGCTAGCTAAATCGAGCAAAATGGTCTTTTATTTTTGAAAATTGGTTGAGTAATGAATATTTTATGAAGGTTAGCAGTTGACACTGAAACGCGACAAAAACTGATTTTAAAGAAAGGTGCCAAGTCAAAGTGTAAAATCTTGTCTCTACCTAAATTTTTAGCAAAATCTTAAAAACTATACCTCTTTTGTCAGTTTTTTAATGTTGAAAATCTTAAAAAGATCTCTGATGATGCAAAATAGTACAAACTTCAGCAATTTCAAGCATAAAAATGTTAATCTTTATGCTTATTGCATATCAAAGACTTGATTAAAAAACTTGGTGATAGGGAATCAATTTCTTACTTCTGATTTAACTATACATTTAAAATATGCCAAAATGTAAAATGAAATCTTGATTAAAACAATAATTTGATATATTCGCAAGAAAAAAACCAACGCGTTCTATACTTAGGCTACTACATGCAGCTCAATCCATCAGAAGCAAGAGTTAAGCCGATAGAGTACAAATATAAGCCTAATGTGTCAAAATGTCTAATTTTGGTTGCTAAGGACTGTAAACAATAAAATTAACATGTATTGTCATTCTTAAACACTTAATTTCCTCAGAAGTTGATTTAGAATCTTAATATCAATAGATCTGAGGCATGAAAAGTCTTAAATTATACAATTCTGAGCTTGGTAAGTATGCCTTAATAGTAAATATTTTTTTCAAATTCTCACTTTTAACTTATTTTCTGTGTTCTGCTAGCTAAATCGAGCAAAAGGTCTTTATATTTTTGAAAATTGGTTGAGTAATGAATATTTTATGAAGGTTAGCAGTTGACACTGAAACGCGACAAAAACTGATTTTAAAGAAAGGTGCCAAGTCAAAGTGTAAAATCTGTCTCTACCTAAATTTTTAGCAAAATCTTAAAAACTATACCTCTTTTTGTCAGTTATTAATGTTGAAATCTTAAAAAGATCTCTGATGATGCAAAATAGTACAAACTTCAGCAATTTCAAGCATAAAAATGTTAATCTTTATGCTTATTGCATATCAAATGACTTGATTAAAAAACTTGGTGATAGGGAATCAATTTCTTACTTCTGATTTAACTATACATTTAAAATATGCCAAAATGTACATGAAATCTTGATTAAAACAATAATTTGATATATTCGCAAGAAAAAAACCAACGCGTTCTATACTTAGGCTACTACATGCAGCTCAATCCATCAGAAGCAAGAGTTAAGCCGATAGAGTACAAATATAAGCCTAATGTGTCAAAATGTCTAATTTTGGTTGCTAAGGACTGTAAACAATAAAATTAACATGTATTGTCATTCTTAAACACTTAATTTCCTCAGAAGTTGATTTAGAATCTTAATATCAATAGATCTGAGGCATGAAAAGTCTTAAATTATACAATTCTGAGCTTGGTAAGTATGCCATAAGGTAGCAATAAACAGTTAGGAAAAAATATTAAAATTTGCCCTTATAAATTTTACCATCCCCTTTTCATTGCTTTCTTGCAATATCAAGCTTACTGTTTGTGTCATATATGGGCATATGTATGTAATCAGAATCTTCCATAGATTTTATATCCAGTATATAAAATGGTAAAATATAATTTCTTTTGGGTGTATCCATGGCAACAAGCTGCATTTATTTGTTATAAAATATTGCAAAAAGGGGGGAAAAGATGTCACATATTTCCCCAAAATTTGGCTTAAAAGTAGAATTTCAATCGCTTGAAGAAATACCTTTTCTGAAACTGTGTACATATATCATTCAGCAAATCCAAGGAAAATCATATGTCTTTCATCTCATTTTTTTGTAAATTGCGTCAAAAACTTCGTGTAGAAAAAAAAGTGTTTGCAAACATTACATTAATTTCTGGACCGATGGCCGGTCTAGCTATGAAAATACGGATTGTCAAACAGAAAACGCCCATAAAACATGTAAAATATAATCTTGATGCACTTATAAACCACCTTTGAAGGCTGAATTAGCACTCAGCTGTCTAAAAATGAATTTTATTACACAATAACTTTCCTATTTGAAAAATCCACAGGGGCCAAAATGCGAAACTAAACTCCTAACTGTGTATTGCTACCTAAGCACCACGACGGGTGCCACGTGTGGAGCAGGATCTGCTTACCCTTCCGGAGCACCTGAGAGCACCCCTAGTTTTTGGTGGGGTTTGTGTTGTTTATTCTTTAGTTTTCTATGCTGTGTCATGTGTACTATTGTTTTTCTGTTTGTCTTTTTCATTTTTAGCCATGGCGTTGTCAGTTTGTTTTAGATTTATGAGTTTGACTGTCCCTTTGGTATCTTTCGTCCTCTTTTTGAAATGTTATCAAGTTTTTTCTTTGACCGAGACAAAGCTTCATCTAATCCACGCAAATTTTAAAATTTCTCCATAATTGATTAAATCTTTAGGCTCATTCATAGCGAAATCTGGGCATTTCTTAACACTGAATGAGTTCACACAATCCGATCGATCCATGTGTACCATGCCGCATCTATCTAAAAGAAGCTAGCATCCCCATCAAATGTTACGGACTGTTGAATTCCAAAATAGTAAAGCGTTGTATTCTTCTGACTTCAGTTCAAAAAGTTGGTTTGTATTTGGACCCATGCTCAACTTGAGGTGGGTGAATCAGATGGGGATCCTTAATAATTCCAAAGATCTTTTAGAGTACATACAATCTAACTCTCTTTCATCTTGCAATAGTATTAAAACTTTTGACTTTTCTATTTTTTGCTCAAGTATTCCACATTGCAAACTAAATTGAAAGAGTTGCATGGTATTGCATTGTTTCATAAAAAAAATGGCCAGCGTAGATACAAGTATCTTGTCTTAGGGACGGATAAATCCAACTTTGTAGAGGATCACTCTGATTTAAACAAAAAATTCTCTGAAACTGACATTATCAAGATGCTTGATTTTTTTATTGACAACATATGTGTTACGTTCGGAGGACGTGTTTTTCAACAGACTGTCGGCATTCCAATGGGAACCAATTGTGCACCTCTTCTTGCTGACTTGTTTCTTTATTATTATGAGTCTGACTTCATACAGGAACTTCTTAGGAAAAAAGATAAGAAGTTAGCAATATCATTTGACTCTACTTTCCGCTATATAGATGACGCTCTTTCGCTAAATAATTCAAAGTTTGGTGACTATGTTGAACGCATCTATTCAATCGAACTAAAGATAAAGGATACACCAGATACAGTTAAGTCAGCCTCATATCTTTACTTTCATCTAGAAATTGACAATGAGGATCGATTGAAAACAAAACTTTACGACAAAAGAGATGATTTCAGCTTTCTATAATTGTGAACTTTCCATTTCTAAGTAGCAACATTCCAGCAGCACATGTATACGGAATATATATATATATCTCCCAGTTGATACGAGATTCCAGTGCTTGCATTTCCTATCATGATTTTCTTGATAGAGGGTTGCTGCTCACAAGGAAGCTATTAAACCAAGAGTTCCAAATGGCGAAGTTGAAATTATCCCTTCGTAAATTTTAAGGGCGCCATCACGAGTTGGTTGACCGTTATGGAATAATCGTTTCACAAATGATATCGGATATGTTCCTTACGTCGTAATTAAAATCCCCTTCCCTTTCATGAATGTGACCTACCGAATTAGACTTTTTATCGGATTTGTTATAACATAAGCAACACGCCGACGGGTGCCACATGTGTAGCATGAATTTGCTTACCCTTCCCGAGGACCTGAGATCACCCCTAGTTTTTGGTAGAGTTAGTGTTGCTTATTTTTTAGTTTTCTATGTTGTGTCATGTGATCTATTGTTTGTCTGTTTGTCTTCTTTCATTTTTAGCCAGGCGTTGTCAGTTTATTTTCGATTTAAGAATTTGACTGTCCCTCTGGTATCTTTCGTCCCTCTTTTTTTGAGATACTAAGTCGATCGATGTGCAATGTAAATGCTTGCAATTCTTCAATGGATATATAAGTGGTAATAAAGCTGGCAGTGTTATTGGAATATCGTTCACGTTCTGGTGATTTAAGAAGCAGCTTCCATTTGCGCTTCAAGGACATGTTTAAAACAAATTGGTAAGGTCTCGAGTTTATCAAATTATATCTGTACGGTTTGATAGTTGCTTGCTCACTCGAATGATTTGTTTGACTTTAAACTATTTTTGAAATACTTGAAAACAATTACTCTACTTCTCCAGTTATCTTATACTTTGTAGAGGTAATCTTTTTGCCTCTTTACTTTACATTTGATTTTGGGACAGCAAAATCAATAGTGGCAAACCCATTTGGTTCGAACATCAATCGCACAGTTGACCAAACTTTCCCAGGTGATATTGCTCGATAAGTATCATCTATATTCTTGATAACTTGTTAGAAGAGTAAAATAAAATTGCTGTTTTCCCGAATGGTCTGTCCGGGTTGTTTGAATTTGTCTTGTGAGCGATATAGCGGATTGACATTGTGTAAATTTGTGTGTCGTCGAGTCGACGAACATAGTTATCATCACACGTGTTTTGTTTTCATGAAACACAATAAAATTTTCCCAACACATATGTAGTTCGCGTGGATCAAATATATCTATGTCTTTATCTTAGTTCTAAGTGGGATTCTATGCCATTGGATTGCATTGGTAGTGGTATACTGTTCACCAAATCCGGTAAGATATTGTCCTGGATGGAGATGAGACCAACGCTGTCTTTCGAGAACGTTTTGTCAAAATCTTTCTTCAGGAGTTGGTATATAGAATGATGCAATGCGTTTTCAAACACATACAAAGAGTCTCAGCTTATCAAACCAAATCAAAAGAGAGACTGTTCAGCATAGTGGTCTTATTGCATCCTGATTTCCAGTAATCAATCAGTGAACTCATTTTAACAATCCTACATATCTACTCCAAATATGGTTGGCTAATACTGCCCAAATTTGATAAATGTGTAACAGTCAATGGTGTCTTTCCATTGTTTTTCCAATCACGAATTCCTTCAAAACTATGGACAGTCGACGGGAATGAATTTTACAAGATGGATGTCAAATGTGTGCTCCGAAAGCACAACATTAACATTTTATTCTATCAAAAAAGAGACGCGAAAGATACAACAGTGATAAAGCTCCTCATTTAATATAGTCAAAAAAAAACTCGATAATGCCATGACAAAAACGAAAACAAACCCAAAAAGATAGGGCTCTGCTACAAGTCACAAAAAAAAAGAAGTCATCCTTATAATATATATATATATATATATATAAGTACGTCTGAGTCAGTGACAACCCTACAATATATATATATATGTTATGTATCTTGTAGTTGTTTGTATATGTGGTTGCGTAAATCTACGTCGATAAAATACGAATCAATTCATTACCTTTTTAAGGGATTGTATAGAATGAAGATATATGTGATCAAAGTTTGGATCACCAACTTCATCATGTCTAATGTGCATGCGCGGTTGACGTCTACAAGTCATCAATGTCGTTTTTAAAGGAAACCTCGATCATATAAATAAAAAAACTCATGGTTAGAATATCCATGGAAGTATTATATAATATTTCCATGATATATATCTGATCGTCTAAATTTCCCCTCACAAGAAAAGTGTTATTTTCAGAAGACACGTCTAGAAGGTACAGGTACCTTTGGTCGCATAAATCTACTCAAGCCAACATCACAAACAAGTGAAGCTGTGAGCTACTGTTCACTAATGATATCCACGCCGAAATATTTCGGAAAACAGGAAGTTGTTGAGTGGTGAATCTGAAAACGCATCACACCGTATAGCTAACTTGAAACCCTGAAACCAAATTTCAGAAATCCTTGTAGTTCCTGAGAAATTGTGACAAAAATTTTCAACTTGGCTATCATTTGTAAAATGATACAAGCGTTCGGTAAACAGGAAATTGTTGAGTAGTTTCTGCGAAAAATGTGACGATAATAGTCACTTTTTGAAAGTGGGGGTATAATCAATTTTTTCAGGCTATATTGAATATTCAAGATATTCTCCCTCTCTATAAATACGTGGTTTTTTTTACAGATTTAAAAGACCACTGGGGTAAAGCTGATGACCGTAACTGCATTCACGGTCATCCCAAGATGTCGGATGAAAAATTAGGTCAGTTTCTGTATTGTCTGTTAAAGTGTTTCTATATCATTTTCTTTACAAATCATATATTGAAACGATGTAAATTTATAAAAGAATCACTCGGAAATCACTAATTACTTCTGAGAAATGTGCATGAAACGGGAAATTCGATTTGAAAAAATCGCCAAGATGACCGTAAATCACAATCGAGATGACCCTAACAGAATCAGCGATTCATAACAAGGCTGACCGTAACTGCTTTTAAGATGACCGTAATTTGTAAATGATGACCGTAACTTTTAAAGGATGACCCTCAATTCTAAGAAATATCCGTATTTATATAACTATCTTTTTGTATCAAATGATTAATCGTGTTGGTATACACATATTAATATGAGAGTTTTATCCTATAGGTAGAAGAAAATAAGACGTGCTTCAAATGCAAAGATTACCATATGTATCTTTTTTTACAGTAGAGGGTTTAATTTTTAAAATGAATTTGCCAAAAGACATGCTAATGAACAGGAAGGGAATACATGCTACAAAAGCGCGATAAAATGACACCTTACAAGCATAATGAAAAAAATGCGGTGCACAGCCTTCAACTGCTCGACAACAGATTTTTTGTTTTGTTTCTGGGATTCCTTTTAATGACATATAATAAATACACATTTTTAAAAATGCCAAAAAATTGCATGTACACCCATTGATATTATATCGTCTTTCATTATTTTGTCGTGCAAATAAAATAACAGAAATATTTTGAAAATATCATTCGAATAAACTAGTGAAAGTGAGCTCCAGCAAAGTAGATCCTTAAAATAGTATTGTACGAAAAGCGTATCACAAGGCGGAACGTTGTCAATTTGTATATATACAGAAATGTTATTCATATACAGTCAGGATTCTACTTCTTCAAAATTATCTCCCCATTACGCCAGTTCATGCTCACAATTGTAGAAATGGAAGCCATTGTAGGGATGACGCTCTGCCAATTTTGCTCTTGAAAACTGATAAATTTATCCACATAGCACCATTACGATCGATCGTTATATGTCAGTTATATTTTAAAAGACAAATGTATCTACTAGCTAATGAGCATTAGTTAATGATCTTGTCTGCATTGATTCAACTTAAAAATATTGTCTGTTCGGATGTCAGATGGAATTTTTGAAAATTCTTAAGCATTTAAAAAAAATCTAATTAAATATTTCGTGGAAGGGCAGACTAAACATTTTCAGTGGTTGAAGATTATAAACCCTAGTTATCACACACAAGAAAATCATATTTTTTCGAAGATATCCATTTTCATCATCCAAATTAAAAGACTGTCGTCAAGTACTTTTAGAAAAAATAGCTATTCGAACACACCTACTCTGTTTTTGTGATTCATTAGATAGGTATCTCATTTGACCCATATATTTCATCTTTTCGTACTGTCATTTTTTTACGTTATAAAGTCAACCTGTAGCTTTATATATAAATGATAGAATCTGAAGCGAGATGCTATATAAAATACTCCTGCTTTGTACGTTTTAAAGACAAATATACACCCCAAACATGCCCCAACATAAAAAAGATGCACTCGATTTTTCTCTTTTTCGATACAATCGTTACCTGTTTTGGGGAATTTTTTCTTGATTCACATAATGGAAGGGCTGACACGAAAATTTCTGAACTAAAAGATTGATATGTTCTCCGTCCGTGATAAAAAAAAAACCCGGAGGTTATGCATTTTCTACATCCAACTTATAGATACTATATATAAAAAAGAAGATGTGGTATTATTGCCAATGAGACAACTATCCAGAAAAGACCAAAATGACACAAACATTAACAACTATAGGTAACCGTAAGGCCTTCAACAATGAGCAAAGCCCATACCGCATAGTCAGCTATAAAAGGCCCCGATAAGAACCATGTCGTCGACTTGATATCTTATTGTTTTGCATTACTATGTAATAGATACATTGAAAACTTATGCAAAAGGTGTTTTTTAAATAAGAAAATTGTCGTTTTATTTGTTTCTATTAACTTTTTAAAATTTTGTTACTATATCAAACATTACAGTTAACATTTATCGCTTTCTCGATAAACACAGAGCTTCTATTCTTTTGTTCTATTTCAAAAGTGTTTCCGCCTGCATATATCAAGACAAATTAAGATTTTAATCAGCTTCCTCTGGAACCATACACATGGGCTCGATTACCAAATATTCGTATGTATTATTAATGTTTTTAATGCTCCATTTATTGGCATTATGTTTTTTCTGGTCTGTGCGTACGTTCGTCCGTTCGTCTGTTTGTTTGTCCGTTTGTCCAGCTTCAAGTTAAATAAAATTGAAACTTAGTACACATTTTCCCTATGGTATGATCTTTTTAATTCTAATGCCAAATTACAGTTTTATCCCATTTTCATAGTCCACAAAACATAGAAAATGATAGTGTAGATGAGGCATCCGTGTACTAGGGACACATTCATGTTTCTTCAAATTTTCGTCGTATCGCTGTCAATTTGTGCACATGTTAAAATTTTAACGTCGATATCAATAAATATTTCATTGTTTACGAGAAATATGCAATTTACTATCATTGTTATAAATCCTAAATATGGCCAATTATATTATAGTTTAAAAAAAGAAATTTATGAAACATATTTATATCCGCTAACCGAGCCCCTATTGAGATCGACAAACTCAACAAAAAAGCTTTGAACACAATACGGATATTTCTTAGAATTGATGGTCATCCTATAAAAGTTACGGTCGTCCTATATAAATTACAGTCAGTCTTTACAAATTACGGTCATCCTTTACAAGTTACGGTCATCTTTTTACCAATCACGGTCATCCTTGTTTTATGTTACGGTCATCTTGAAAATATTTTGATTATGATTTACGGTCATCTTAACGATTTTTTCAAATCGAATTTCCCGTTTCATGCACATTTCTCGGAAGTAATTAGTGATTTTCGAGTGATTCTTTTATAAATTTACATCGTTTCAATGTATGATTTGTAAAGAAAATGATATAGAAACACTTTAACAGACAATACAGAAACTGACCTAATTTTTCATCCGACATCTTGGGATGACCGTGAATGCAGTTACGGTCATCAGCTTTACCTCAGTGAAAGACGATCAATCTTTGGATTACGAAGTTCGTCATATCTGACGTCTGATTCAATTTCTGAAATCAATTCTTCTATGTTCGTAGTTTATTTATCTTTTGATATTTTTTAATTGTGTAGTGTCTTTACGCTAGTGTATGATCCAGTCCGTCACTATGTTTCGCTTGATATCATTTGTGGAACTACAGTGTAGATACTATTCTGTACGCTTTCCGGAAGTCGCGATTTTCGAAGCGAGATCTTCGAACTTTTTGGATCACATTTTAAATTTGTCGGATATACTATATTAAACGGTAAGATGTTCATCTGTACATTGCTTAATGATTAATTCAGCTGACATCGACACTCACAAATGGTTTATAATTAAATTTAGCACATTCATTATTCGTATCTTTGCCTTAATTAAGAGATTTTCAAGTGCATCACTAAGGAAAATCAGTTGGTGAACCTAAAAACAATCTTTTTGCACTCTTACTGTACAAATTAACGTAAAATCCAGACTTAATTTACTAGATAAAGTGTATTTTAAGTGGTGGTAAAAGTTTCAGCCAGATCTTTGAAGCCAGAAATAAGAAAATTACACTTGTTTGAATTTCTCACTGTGACGTTACGCACGGTAATGCGTTTGGATTAAAATTACGTTATTATATGATTTTAGAACAGCAACTATTTGCCTATAAAAAATAAAATCACCAACATCCATATATCTACAGAAAGGCCCGGACATGTTTTTCTTATTTTAAGTTAATTCTATAAATTTTTGCACCATACATTTGTTTTTTTGAATTCACAAATCTTACTTTTGCGTTAAAAATTGCAGGTCCGGCGTAACATTTCAGATTAAATTAAATGCATTTCTCTATGTTCTGTTGTCAGTGGCGTAGCTTGCATGTATGCTCAGATGCTCAAGCATCCACATCATTTCGGATTTTTTTTTTTTTTTTTTTTATAAATATATGATTGCATGTGTTCACAGCAGATACAAACGGTGGTATCCGAATGTTACAAGGGTGAGGATTTGAAGATATCGTCTAATCATTTACGAAGCAGTATGCGTGGTCTAGGATCATTAAGTGTATGTAAACAAGATGGATAAATCGCAAAAAAAGTGTTCTCTACTTTTTCGTGAAAAGTCTACGTCGTAGCTTGTCGTCGGCTGCGACAAGCATAGAGGTTGGTGATAACAAATCCGCATGTTTAGTCTGAAATTGAGCTAGTTGACAATCATAAACCATCATATCCTGATTACATTTCCTGTGACGCGAAAGACAACGTGATAAAAACTGTATTTGTATAATGGAGTGTTATCATTTCTTTGCTAATAAATTCCTTCTCCATCTAGACTGAGTTACAAATATTTCAATTTTTTTTTCAAGAAAAGAGTACCTATGTCCCAGCATTACACTTATTTTATTTATCGACTTGAGATACACAATATCTGGAGAGAAATAACAGCTTCAGAACAAATGCAATTGGATTTCAGTTATGATTTATATTTCCAATGGGTTCAAAATGAATGATCAGGACTTATTTTCGCAATTGTCAAAGACATTGCTGATGATACAAGTTTCACAAAAAGCTGGCAGGAAATGTATACATGACAGTGCTAACAAGACCAGACGGACGCAGGCCGCCCGGTATTTCCATGTCCATGCACTGCAACGCTTTAAGACAATTAATAAAAAAAAACATTGTGAGGCTTATAATATTCCGAGAAAGGGGGTCCCTTCGGTTCCTATATTCCGAAGTTCCATGAACAGAGGTGCCGCTATACTTGTTATATTTATGTGATGTCAAGTGTGAAACTTTAACATTAAATATTTTTGAATTGAATGAAGGTACTTTCGAGAAAACAATAAAATTCTGATGGAAAATGAATACATATTGGTTGGTATTTTGAAATTAAACAAAAATCTAACTAGTGTCGGATTCTAGGGGAAAACTCATGCATGAATAGAAAAATGTCCAAAAAAATATAATTTTCTGCATAATATGGTCCCAACATTTTTTTTTGCCTCGCTCCGTTCGGCGTCAATTTCGCATCCACATCGTTTCAACCCTGGCTACGCCACTGGTTGTAATTTTGCACAAAAAATCTTCGAAGTTTAGTATATCAGCTTCCTACTCGATTTATATAATAACATCATACCCGTTTTTTGGTATTGGCTGAACTTTGAACCAAGCCTTCAACGAAATATTCAGCAGAGGAACCTGTCTTAATGAGTTTTGAGGAAAGTTTATCAAAATTTCAGTTTTATTATTATCCCTATACAATAATCAAATCATATTAAAACTATACTCAATAGAAAGTTCAGAAAAAGATAAACATTTTCAAAGTTTCAAATGTAAAAAAAAACTTTTTCTTGAAGCAGATTTTTTAAAAATCGAATGTCTAGCCACTATGTCCAAACGTTATTTATGTCCATACCTTAGGTGAAACATGTTGTATAAATACTAAATATGCATTTATAATATAAAACTAACATATTTATATGATACAAACTATAAGTTCATACAAATGGTTAAATGAGTCGGGTGTTTTTACTTACATTATGACCTTACATTTTTTTTCGGAAAGTATTCCCTATGTCTAGCCGTTATGTCCAAGGGTGTCATTTTGACGTTTCTGCACAGTGGCGTCTTTTATACAAATACACACTATTTACGAACTGTTTATGCAGTTAAAATGATGCCGGGAAAGTAAATGTTCATTCCAAAATGGTCTGCTGAATCAAAATAACACTCAGATTAGTAAACATACACACATAAGGAATAAACCCTTTATAGACACAGGGGAAAAGGGGGGATGGGCCGAGGGATAATTTGTCGTATGGACAAAAGTTTTCACGCAAATCTAAAACACCTTTATAGATTAGAAACCGATTAGAATCCGAGTTACAAAGGTCTTATAAATTTTAAACAACTATATAAATACGTATTTGTAAAATTAAACCATCAGTGCTAAAAAGATCGAGAAATAGTCTGAAAACTCGCACAGATATTGGACAAAATTGAGTTCAATCTAAAAAAAAATCATTTCAACTAAAATCATTATAAAAAGAAATATTGCAGAATTATTATATGACCGATTTTTATGAAATAAATATCATAAATTTTTATGTTCAATTTGTCAAAAAAATGTTCAGGCTAAATTTATCTTCTCATGAGTCCCTCCGGAAGCAAGATTTTTTTTGTAAAGGTTGCTATGTATTCTATCCAAAAAAAAAATTGGAAAAATTTGCATTTGTTTTCATCTAATCATAGATCAGAAAATAAAAACCATCCTTACGTAATTAATTGCCTTATACATGATAAATTTTGAAACATTTCTTCAGCTAATGGTATTTATTTGATAAAAGTCGATCGAGTAGGTACTCCGCTCTTGATAACAAAATGTCAAAGTTAGTATATGGCGTCAAATTTGTCAATTATACATGTTACGTCTTGCGACGCAATACCGTGCGTAGCGTCTGTACGATCAGTCTCGCTTGTATATTTTGAAACTGTATGATCAGTCGTTATTTCACTGTATTCTAGTAGTGATTTCAAAGTTATTTACGATACATTAGAAGATGGCATTTTTCTAAATAACACAAATATATTTTAATAAATTCACATCCTGTAAACTTTTCAAACATGTTTTAGCTTGATAGGGTGTACTCGACTTATTACATTAAGTATAAGGATGTTTGAATGTGGCTGAAATAAGAAAAAGGTTTGTTTGTTTATAGAAGTTTCAGAAATGTCCTCCGTTTTACTTAAAATTGTACAAACACACAGATTTAATAGTTACTATATAAAAATGCATGAATTTACAAACATTCGAGGCCGTACTGTAGCCTATAATTGATCACAGTTCCTTCACTTTGTTTTGGATGTAGATCTGTCTCTTTCACACTCCATTGTACACCACTTTGTGAGGCGATGGTTTATAGTGATAATGAAGTCCGTCTTTCCGTTTGTCCGTTGGACCGGTACAACATGTTTCGCCGGTTTTGCAAGCGCATCTCCACATACACCACTTAATATACATTGGTGTTTCCAGACATTTTTAAATGGAGAGGGGGTCCAATCCAGGAGAAAAGAGGATTCCAAATATATGTTCCCATACAAATGCATTGAAAGTTAAAAAAAAGAGTTTCAAACCGCCGGATCCCAATTTTCTTGAATCCATCACTGGTATAACTATTAATTATTTTTTTCACGGATTCCGTATCATAAATATAAAAAATATAAAAAAGAAGATGCGGTATGATTGCCAATGAGACAACCGTTCACAAGAGATCAAAATGACACAGATATAAACAAATGTAGGTCACCGTATGGCCTTCAACAATAAGCAAAGCCAATACCACAGAGTCGGCTATAAAAAGCCCTGAAATGACAATGTAAAACAATTCAAACGAGAAAATTAACGGCCTTATTTATATGAAAAAAGGAATGTATTTCTGATTTTATTAAGAATATTTTATGGGGTCTCTTTATATAAGATACGGACTTGAACATTGCATTATATGGGGGCAACCATAAGATATTTCCAACCGTGACCTCCAAAACCAATTGTTAAACTTTTCTAAAATTGCTCCATTTGTAATCTATTAATGTATGTATGGACCTTCTATTTCGAATATTTTGTAAAAATATTTTTGATGTTTCTCTATCGTAAATACGGACTTTGTCATAACCTTATATTGGGCGTACCTATTTTATATCCACAACTTCCTTCAGACACTTGTCATAACTTAATGAATCTTTTTTTTTCAGATTTCTTATCATTTAATTCAATTGTGTACCTCTTATTTTGGTTTTTCGAAAAATCATCAGTTTTTTATTTCCATGATATGGACTTTTCCATTACCTTATTGGGTGGTACCCGCTTACTATACGCAACTTTCAAAAACTTACCATATACTAGTATTAACAAAACTTTCTCATATTCGTTATTAAATGATGCCCCTGTGCACCTATAATTTAGTTTTTCTGGTGGTTTATTTTTTTCCAAAACATGGACTATAGAAGTGGCGGGGTATAATTTCGTTAATTCTTTCCTCAATACCTAAAGTTTTTTAACAAAGCTTTCTCTATCTATTTTTTGTCATTTTAAAAGAGACAGGCTTGATGTATGTAATCACCAATTGATCAACGGTAGACGGTGTAAATAGTCTTTAAAAATGTAATAGTTAAACAGATAACTGCAACGACACACTAATACAGTCCACAAGCGAATCATGTATTGCTTTTTAGGCATTTGATTTTAAGTAAGACTGACGGAACAAAAATTAATTTGCCGTCTACAAAAATCATCAGAAAAATATTTGTATTGTCTGATGAAAGAAATTACACGTTATAGTTCCATGGACACAATCATAATATCACATAGACACGTATATACCTTCAAATTGCCGTTGTTTTTCAGTCAAGGTCGTTAAAAACTTCCATTTGTTGTTGTTTTTTTCTTCAAAATCACGACTGGTCATACAGACAAAAAATCTGAAATCGCTACTAGAATACAGTCAGTTTTAGACTGATCGTACAGTAATTTATTTTGGGTTCCTCAAGGAAAGCATATTTTTTTATTTGAAATACGAACATTCTACTTAAATACGGTAGGAATATTGAAACAGTATATATTTTACTGTAAACTGATGCAAATATTCGCAATAAAAGATTATCTGCTTTGTACTACGAGAGCAAAATTGTCAATCGATTTCACTTTTTTCTATGAAGTTGGTGTGATGCACGCGAATATTTTGTATTCTACTGCATGTTTTTGTTACAGTTACTCATATTTATGATGTTATACATACATTTAAGATGTGCAAAGCACTTTATAGATATCGGAGTAAACAAATGACGAGAAAAAGCACCAAAACAAAACCGTTCTGTTAGCCAGTTTGAAATCCTCGCTTCGAAAATCGCGACTTCCGGATAGCGTACAGAATAGTATCTACACTGATTGCACCGCAGTGTATACATCTTGTGGCCTGATCCATATCAAGTTCATTGAACGAAAGGATTTATAGCATCGTTTAATCTCATTCTAGAGCACATTTTATTTTTTACCTTTTCACGCTTTTGATTTCAGACCTACGGTGTTAATGCATATAGTTTTGGGCTAAGT
Source organism: Mytilus edulis (assembly GCA_019925275.1). Lineage (NCBI taxonomy): Eukaryota > Metazoa > Mollusca > Bivalvia > Mytilida > Mytilidae > Mytilus > Mytilus edulis. The sequence continues at coordinate 37,450 of JAHUZM010000138.1, forward strand.
CCTTAAGGAAAACTACTAAAACACTTTTTTTTAGCTTCGGTTCAGAATACTGTACTAGTATTGTATTCTTGTCAATTTGACGTTTCAACCACAAGAGTTGATTGGATTTGAGGATCTTGTGTATATTTTTCTAAGTTACCAGTTACAACTCATTGTGGTTTTCATGATGCTCCAATAGCAAGTCAAGATCTACTTCCAAACTATATATCAATGACCATCTTCTTCTCTAATGTTGCCCAGAGCTTCCATGGCAGGCATTTCTTCTGGGTCACTCTATTGCCCAGGATAGAGAAATCTTATGTGTCCAGGTAAATATATTATTCTTCCACATATTGTTATCTTTGGTATACCTTTGTGAAACCACGGTAAACGCATCTCTAATTACTTTCTCTGTCATAAGCAGCATATTTGGGTCCATCAGGTAATTTAATTTAATTTTGATAATTTTCGCTGTCGCATCAAAAGATGATTGGTACCAGGCTTTTTTGTTTTAAATCTGACTTCTTGAAAGAGATGAAAGATATCAGAGGTACATTTGAAGTCATAAGTCTAAAATAAACTGACATCGCCCTGGCTAATTGTAGGTACGACATTAGGAACATATCCGCTATCATCTGGGAAACGGATATTCCATAACGGTCAACCAACTCGTGATGGCGTCCTTAAAATTAACGAAGGGATGCTTTCAACTTCATTGGTATCATCATATAGGAAATACAAGCCCGTGAATATCGTTTCAATTTGGAGATATACTCAGGCCGTATGCAGGTCTTTTAAAAGACACAATACAGAGCAGAATGACGTCAATTTTCAAATAAAGGTCATGGTATTCTCGCATGTATGTTATCCCCTTTTTCTACCAGACTGGCATTGCATGTTACTCGTTCTCAGCGCTGACATCTTCATTCATGGGCGTGTTGAATGATTTCTTCTTCCGGTGGAGTTTGGTCTATCGCAACCTGTGGAATCTGTCAATGTAATCGTACAGTTAAACAACATTTCTCAAAAGCAGCTCATTTGAAATTGTCTTTATATATAACAATATGTGGTATGAGTGACAATGCATGAGACAACTCTCCATCCATAATTTATATTATTTATTTTTGCGTTTCTCTGTGCTGAGTGTTCTTATTTTTGTTTGTACTGTTTTCTTGTCACGTAGTTTTGTCATTTAAGCGATATTTTTTAACATTGCAATATAAGCGTGAGGTTTGGCTAGCCATAAAACCAGGTTCAACCCATTTTTTTTTTCAAGTCAAGAATAAGGGAGTTGTTTTCAAATAAATAAATAATCTTTATATTTCAAGATGATAATCCCATTAGTTATAACTAATCTTCCGTTTCTATGTATGCTGGCATTTGTTTTTGTTGCACTTCAGTTCCATTCATGTTTTCTACGAATAGTAGATGTGTTTCTTTCGGTTTTAGTTTGTAACCTGGATTTGTTTTCTCTCTATCGATTTATTACATTTTAACAGCGGAATACTATATTGTTGCCTTTATTAATGCTATATTGTGTATGATGATGTATTCTATTATAAACTATTTACTTACTTACTGAATATATTTTTTAAATACATTTTTTTTTAAATTCCAAATATTTTTCCTTTTTTTCTTGGCAATCATATTTAAGGAAAAAACTTAGGGCGTGGACAATTGAAATGGGATAAACCTCCCATTTTATACTAGGATTGATTTATTCGCAAAACGTCTCTTATTTACAAAAAAAAAACCAGATGAACAGAGGGCTTCCAGCAAATGTGATATTTCCAAAAACGGCTGCGTATTTATTTGTTTCCAAAACGAAACTAGCATATCCATGCCAATGTGTTGGTTAGCCCTGCGCGTTTTTCATTGACCCCATTTGATGCCGACGTTTAATTCGTTTTTAATTTCTTATCCTAAATCTTTTTTGAGTAATGTTCTCCTCCTTAGACCAAGCAGTGTTTAGATCAATGGTAATGTCTAGTTGATTAGCTTGAGATCTGCCTTGTGTGGCCATATGGAATCTAAATGTCAACTCGAAGGCAGAGTTGACTTACATTCATAGTCACTCCGATTTGCGTCCATACGTTTGTGAGTTGGCTATTCTGACTCCCCCGCATTTATTCTGTAAAAAAAATACACAGTATTGGTAGTCTTGCAAGTAGCATTGCGAAATATGGTGTAGATATATTTCGTATATCAGAAGAGTTAATTGTTAAAAGTTTTGGTATTTAGTGTTCGCTTTCAAGTTTGGATATCGTTTGTCCAACAATCCTTACAAGACTAAACTTGAAGGGTCTGCTTTTCAGAAAAAAAATCAGCTGCCACCAGACAATCTTTAAGGCCTTTAGGTCTACTGAAACCAAGTACTGGACTTATGGAATACCTCAAAAATAACTAATGAAAAGTAAAATCACAAAAATACTGAACTCCGAGGAAAATTCAAAATGGAAAGTTTTAGAATCAAATGGCAAAATCAAAAGCCCAAACACATCAAACAAATGGATAACAACTGTAATATTCCCGACTGGGTACAGTCATTTTTCTTATGTAGAAAATGGTGGATTCAAGCTGGTTTTATAGCTAGCTTAACCTGTGATAATGAACTCAATCTGCATTTCAAGCTAATTAAAATACATATCCTGGTTCAACGCTTCGTTTAAATACAAAGCCTGACATAGGATCTGTATTTTAATCATATATTGCCTTCAAATTGAACCGGTCGCACATGCAGAACTCGAAATTACCTCTACCCCCATTTGATTTCTAAATCAAACTGGAACTCAATACGAAAAGGAAGATATGGTATGATTACAATGAGACAGCTGTCCATTGGAATTTAAATAAAGCGGATCTATTTACAGGCCACCGTACGGCCTCCAACAATGAAAAACCACATACAGTACTATTAAAGCCCCCCCCCCCCCCCCCCACCCGACATGTAAAATGTGAAACAATTTAAACTAGTAAACTAACGGCCTAATTTATAACAAAATAGTGTATACGACAAAAAAGACAATAGTTCATTTATATATTATTTATTTAATTATTTATAAATTCAGACTTTTTGAAATACTAATTGCTTGTGTTTAAAGAGGTAGGGACAATTTGTCGGCAATTTGTTTCATTCGATAAGATAGGTAAATAATGTTTTAAATAGCCCGATAGATGCTATTTATAGTACATAAAATACGTCACATCATTTATTTTCATACCTTGAACAGGTATTCCTACAAAAACAAGGCCATGACTATTGATTTTTTAATATTGATTTTATTTTATTATTAACATCCTTTATGCAGGTGCCATACCATGTAACTTCTCAAGGAGCCAAATGATATCGAACTAATTCAAATCGTGATTTTCTCATTCTGAATATGTATATCTGTTACACAGTATTTGTCCTGATCTTTTAAGGTTTTATCGTCTATAAGATTAGACAAGAAAATACATGTGCATGTATATATTTTAACCGCAGAACATCTTACATCAGTTGGTCATAGATCACCCTGTGTTACTACTTCATGTTGTATTGCCTTTTCTGTAATTTTAACAAATTGGCCCTTCGTTGTGATACAGATGCAACAGCTTCTTGATGTTTTACCTACAATCACGATTTGTAGTGTAATTGATTTGTTCTGTTATGTTGTTTTATTTTTCTGATGAGTTATGTATAGACGGTGGTAAAAATTTCAGTACTAGTATCTTTACAGTTTGTGATTTGGCGACAAAATTGTTGTTGACTGCATTTGTTACATATAATACCATGTTCAAAAAAGGTTTCGACGAAATGTGTTTTGTTTTTATGAAAATTGTATACAATGGCCTTATTTTAAGTTATGTGTATATTACACCCGCAACATGTAGGCTTAATTTCTATAGAATTAATTCTCGTGTTATTGGTTATGTACAGGCACCTACATCAGTTTGACGGCAGTTGTCCCTTTGATATATGTAATAACGTAAACACATGAATAGAAAGTAATTCAAGAGTATGGACAGTCATAGGATTGCTGTACAATAAGCGATACATTGTTTTTTCTTTGATACACGTAAAATTATTTACTAGTACACTAACTGAATAGTCAAAATGAACCAAAATGACTCTATGAATCAAGCAAACAACCGAAAAAATATGATAGAAAACTTTAAAATTTAATATAACAACACAAAAAAATGCAAAAGTTCTGAGCGAGGTTCGAACCCTTTCTTCAAAACCGTCATTTATTAGTAGTTCTGTGCTCTACTGGTGGAGCTACGGCGATTCTTATCATTATGAGTCTTTATTTAGAAAGTATATTGGTACAATTTATCGATGTTACAATTTTTTCTTTAAAAAGTTGTTTTTTTATGTAATAAGGACACACTAAACCAATTTCATTTTTGAAGTAAAAAGTAGTATGAATAACAACAGTCATAAAAAGCATAACTTTTCTTTGGTTTGAAATGTCCTTCTTGGGGGATTCCCTGTTTTTTCCACATAAAAACACCCGAAAATCCGGATATTGGAGTTTCATCCTTTTTTAGGGTTAAATTAACTATTGATCACACATATCATACTATATGTAAATCGAGATATTGATCAAAAAGAATTTTTATTTTTGGTTTTTATAGGAAATTTTACTCTGTTGGCACTTTTTGAAATTGGCCCTTCTGTGAAAAAAATTCTCGGCATATTGGCCCTACCTCTTTGAAAATTTAAAATACGTTTCACGTGTTGGGGGCTTGATCCACTACTGTGTTATAGTAGTCTCAGCGTTCCACTCGGTCATCATTACTGTGACTTTTGTTAGTCCGTTTACAAACTTTTTTGCTGTCCTTTTCCCAAAATAGTCACCCCATATTTTCACACTTGCTAATACCTGAAGTAATATCCCCTTTGTGGTTTTTTTCATTTCAGTGATTTTTAAGTCATAAAAACCTAAAAATATAAAAAAAATTATAAATATCATTATACTTACTACACTGAAAATCAATGATATTTTAAATTAATAATTTTAGTTATAACGAATAGAATAGCATAACCGACACCAAAGAGTGTTTAATAAAATATTGGACTCCCTGTACATAACCCCTTATTGTGTGGGGTGATATGGGATGAGACATGAAGACCACACCCTCTGACCTTTTTGAAAAATCGCGCGCTTCTTATTGTTTACAACACATGCGCAATTCAGGTTAAAAAAAGGTCACTGCCAACTCAGGTGTGAAATTATGACTAAGGACGAAAGGTGCTACAAAATGATTTGTTTATGTTATGTGATGATTAGATAACGGTGGAATACATAAAATTAACAACAATTGTAATTAACTTTAAATTTGAAATTATTTTTCTCTTAGAAAAAAATGGATATGTGACTTTTATGATGTTTTACTGTGTAAAAATGTGACATTTTTCAACAACTCAACAACATGGGTAAAGATCAAGATTTTTTACAGGCTGTTAAAGATAGGGATATTTCTCATTTACAAAAATTGCTTGCTAAAGCAGGAAAGCATAGCAAAACAAGTAAGTCATAAAAAGTATTTGTACGGTTTAATTTAAAATGAAACATCGAATAACATAAAACATGCAAATTACTATTGATTATCTCCCCTGAATTACAGGTATGCAAAGGAGCTTATCTATTGCAGTTTCATCATACACAATATCATGTAATATTACAGTTCTTCTAAGTTATTTAGAAAAGTCTATGTTTTCCCAAATAAATATTTATCAGGCATATGTCACCAGATAATTTGCCTGATATATTTCAAGTTTTGAAATATTTTTTTCGTTTGTATTCTCAAAATTTCACATGTATAACTTTAAAAAAAAGTTTAAAAGATTTAAACAGGAAAAATATTTACAAGTTACTAGCCAAAAAAACCTTACCAAATTGCAAGGTGACAAACTTTTTAAGAACTGCATTAATTTGACAATAATTGAGATTACATGTATTTAAAAAAAAAGGTTTCATCTTTTATCATGTTTATAACTTGTGTTCTACATATAAGAATCAAAATTTATAATATTTTTCAATGCTTATACATATTTGCAAATTATAAATACAATATGTTGAACTCTTTTCCAATTGATAGTTTTCATGATTATGATAAACCTGATTATGTTTTTTTTATCAGGCTGAAACAAATGGACCTGATGTTACATGTGATAACTTGTTTGCAATATTATTCCCCAAATAGGAAATTATATTTTTAAAATATAAAAATAAGATGATTGCAAAATAGACAACCAGAGCTAGACCAAATGACATAAAAGTTTACAGATAAAGGTCACTGTACAGCCTTCAACAGTGAACAAATCTGTAATCGGCATGATCCAAATGAGTGACCTGATCTTAGTATACAAGGATGTCATTAGATATATAAATTGCCTTTAATAGATAGATAAATAAAGAATATATGTGGTATCCATCTATGACCCAAAATCAGTACATGCACAGCAAAACACACAAACAGTAAAGGAACAGTGCTTTTATTGCTGTTCTCATTTCAAATTGACGTCTTGATAACTTGATAACTCTTAGCCTAGACAAGTTGTGTAGGAAATTAACAGACACATGTACCATCAAGTATACTCCTCAACACATTTCTTATTTTGGGCAAACAACTACAAACATTGAACAACCACATAGTCATGATAGTGTGGTTAGTAGTTTTAAAGTCCTATCAAAACTCATTTTCATGGATTTTTGTTCTATCACAGATAGAACTGTTTCTCATGCAAATATCTTTGAATTTCACTTTTAAGTACTTTTTTATGCCCACTGACCTATCATATTGGTCAGATTTGCATCTAGACTACTTCTACAAATGTATTAGCAACTCTTATTGCATTTGGATAATTCCAAGATCTCATTAATAAAGATGTATTCACAAACTTGTATTATAATTAACAATACATGTATTATTTGCATTAGTCATATTTACATATATATATATGCATGTTGTCATAAAGTACATGTATTAATTTTAATACTTAGGTATAAATAGTTAACCAAATGTAACTTACAAAAAATTATTTTAATGATAGATAAATGTATAATGCACCTTCAAAATACAATGACATACATGTACATGTACAAATGTACATATGTATGTACAAAAAATGTACATATGTATGTACAAAAAATGTACATATAAAGATACATAGATAAAAGAAGATGTGGTATGAATGTCAATGAGACAACTCTCCATCCAAGTCACAATTCGTAAAAAGTAAATGTTAGATGTCAAAGCCCAGCCTTCAACATGGAGCCTTGGCTCACACCGAACAGCACCTTATAAATATCCCAAAATGATAAGTGTAAGACAATTCAAACAGGAAATGTATGTTTTGAGTCCAATTAACATATGCATTAGCAAATTGTCTGCCTTTAATACTCATTTTAACCACAATAGGAAAACAGTTATTCATCACTATGAGGATATTACATATTATTTTCCTTCTGTATATTAAAATCTTCTAAAGGTTGTATAAAATCAGTTCTTGAATGAATTTATGCTTTTTTTTCCGACCCCAAAACAATTTTGGGATCGTATAATGGTATGATGGCGTCGTCTGAAGACACATTGGTTTCCGAATAATAACTTTTAGTTTAAGTAAATAGATCTTTATGAATTTTTTTCAGAAGGTTCAATACCACAAAATGAAGGTTGGGATCAATTTTGGGCATTTTTCTAGTTTCAGGATAATAACTTGTGTACAAGTATTTCATTTGCTCTGAAATTATACCGCAATGTTTAAAACCACAACTAGCAGTTTGGATTCATTTTTTGGGGTTATGGGGCCAAAGTTTCGGAATTAAGGGCCAAAAAGGGGCCAAATTAACAAGCATTTTTCTAGCTTCCAGACAATAACTGGTGTTATTGTATGGATCTCTCTGAAATTGTACCACAACCTACCATATAACAAAGGTGAGGCTGGATTAATTTTTGGGTTAATTGCCCAAAATATGTGGGAATAAGGGGTCTAAAAAAGGGCAAAAAAAGAAGCATGTTTCTAGTTTCCAAACAGTTATGACAATAACTTGTGTTTAAGTGTATGGATCTCTCTGAAATTGTACTACAAAGCATGGGATTGAGTTTAAGGGTTATTGCTCGAAGGGGGATTTCAAAAAGTTGGGGGGTATTTTTTGTTTACCATTTTTTTAAGGGATTCCTTTTTATTCAAAATTTTTCAACTTTCAAATTTTGAAAAGTTTCAAGAAGAAATCTTCAATTGCACAGTATTGTGCAATAGATTTGTTAGATCTTTTTAATTAATTTTGTGACAAAAACCCATATTATGTAAAACATTTGATCACAATCCAAATTCAGACGGTATCAAGCTGAATATTGTGACCAAATTTGCTCCAACTGTTTAGAACTCGACCACTGGGGTCGTATAAAGCTGCACCCTGTGGAGCATCTGGTTACATTTATGAACATTTGTACAAATGTAACTACATTTTTTTGTAACTGCATAAACCTAGGTTGGGTTTATAAATCTTAAAATGGGATTAGTAATTTAATCAAACTTTCAAAGTGTCTGTAAATTCAGAAATTATTGTGTGCAATTCATGTTGTACAGTATTCATCATTTCAACAACATTTAGGATTAGATATTTTGTACAACATTTAAAGGAGGTAAACAACAAAATATAATAGAGAGTCTCTAAGATACAATTTAACCAGGCAAAGCAAGATCTTAGGCCTTCCTTGTTTTTACACCATTATACATGTACAATTATATATACATGTACATGTGTGTTTGTCGTCCTTATTTGATCTGGTATAAGAATTTAAAGATTCCTTCAATTAACTATTCTGTGTTTAACGATTGTAGGAACTTTGAAACACTTGAACATGTAGTTCATCCTATCATTCAGATACAATGTACATGTATGCTTTCACGTACATGTATGTATATGGTAAAGGCCAAGTTATTTGTGGATTTTAGCTTCATTTTCATATTTGTCAGTCAATATACATGTTTGGCCTGTTTCATATACATGTTACTTCATTGAAAGGTATCTGAAATTAACATAACTATCTGTCCGCTGATAGGGTGTCCAAATGTAGAAACATTAATTAGGTTGTATAATACAAATATTTGATAAACTAAATGACTTGGGCAGTATAAGGTCTAATGATATTTTCGAATGATATTTAATTATGAGAAAGATGACATGATTTATAGAACTTTACGATATTTTCTACGGATATTTAATTGTAAGAGAGATGACATGGTTTATAGTTACAGCAATATTTAAAGAAGGTAAGATACATGTTGTCTGCTCAATGGTCGGGTTGTTGTCTCTTTGGCATATTCCCCATTTCCATTCTCAATTTAACATTGTAAAGTTTTCACCAAGAAACTGCTGGAAGACTAATATTTTGATCTGATTACTTTAATATGGAAATGGTTTTGTTAAAATCCCTTTGAGATATATATGCAGATGTTTTAACCAGTAAAAATGCTATAATCACTGAGTAAACTAACTTATATTTGATGGTACAGGGGTATTGTAATATTTTTAAATATTAGAGTGTGTTTGTCCAGTGTCAATTTAACAGCATATTCAGGGCCATCACATGTGGATGTGATATGAATATGGACCAATACACTGGACTGGATTTATAATGTGCTTGCAGAGTTTTATTTTTACAAGGTAACAGTTCACAGGAAGACATGTCACACTACCCATACACATTATTTTGACTCCTGGTCTACCAGTCTTTGCTCTTACTTTAGTCTATAAAATGTCAAGTGACAAGCACAGAAATAGCAAATTCCAATTTTATATGCTTCATAGACAGTCCTTGAGATGGGTACTCTACCACAACCAGTGAGGTGGTAAAATTAAACTTGAAAAAGAAATGCGAATGATACTAGAGGTACATTCAAAATCAGAAGTTGAAAATGACTGTACAATGCCATGGCCAAAAACAAAAAAGACAAACAGACAAACAACAGTACAAAAAACACAACATAGAGAACTAAAGACTGAGCAAGGCGAACCCCATGAATACTGGGGGGGGGGATCTCAGGTGCTCTGGAAAGGTAAGCAGTCAAGCAGATCCTGCTCCAAATGTGGCACATGTCGTGTTGCTCATGTTAGTACTAAACTGTTTTAAAATAAGTCCAATATGATAGGACATCTTCAGGAAAAAAGATGGGATAGTAGTTACAACATTAGGAACATATCTGTTATCATTTGTGATACAGATATTCCATATGTGTTGACCATCTTGTGATGACGTCCTTAAAACTAATGAAGAAATCGATGATTTCAACTTCACCATTTGGAACTCTAGGTTTAATAGCTTCCTTGTGAGCAGCAACCCTCTATCAAGAAAATCAAAATGAGAAATACAAGCACTGGAATATTGTATCAACTGGGGGTTATATACTTCTTATGCAGGCGCTGCACGAATGTTGTCAACAAAAAAATGGAAAGTTCAAAATTGGAAACTGAAATCATCTCTTTTGTTGAAAAGCTTTGTTGTCAACGAACTCTCATATAAAGTGTAATTGTACAATGTGTTTGAGATGGTTTAGTCAGCAGAAATGTATATGTAGATACAATCTAGGCTAGAATAGAACCTTTCATATTTGATCAGAAAAAAAATCTTTGTCCACTTTGAAAATTAAAACTTTTGCTGCTAAAAACTATATCAAGGGATATAGAGTATAGATGATAGTGTTGAAACTTGAAAGTGGGATTAAAAACAAATCATCATCATCTAAAATAGTCTTACAGATAGTGTCAGACCTTAAGGAATTCTTGCAAATATATAATATACTGTCTATAATACATGTATATTATATAGGCAGGACCTTTTTCCAGACTTTGGGATCCGGTGTTTTCAAGCTCTTGATTTCTGGATTGACCCTTTCGGGATGTCAGAATTTTAATTTTTTTTTTAAATTGGGACCTCAGGATTTCAAATTTTTAAGCCCAGGATTTCGGGATCAGGACCCCTGCGATCCCCCCCTCCCCCTCATATAAAATTATTGGCACTAGAATCTGAGATGCAAGTGAATATTTCTAAAGAAAAAGAAAAGACATTTAATTTTTGTTTTTCAATGTAGAAAATATGTATATATTTATAATTAATTATATAATAGCCTGTAAATGCCTCCATTGATTCGAACCATTCCATGAATGCCAGTAAAAAGGTAATATTTACCTATCTATTAATCTGACTGGTGCACCAGATGTTATAACACACATCATCTGGTTTTAAGATTTTATGCCTTGCATCTGCAGTGCCTATTCTATATGATGCAATCATCATATTACATACTTTTTCATCTTTTAGCGAATTGTTTGAACTTTTAATTGATGAAACATGACGTTAATTGTGCCTTAGAATGTTTCAAAGTAGATTTCTAGTATGAATATCCTCATAACTTACAATGTATTTCTTCATTTTGTTGATGGTTCCATTAAAATTCTTCACAAGATTCTCCTTTCTTTGCCAGATTGTTTTGTAAATTATTTAGAAACTGGTATGAACACATAATAGCCCTTTGCTTCCACACTAATTAAATATTACATTTTACATGTTTTATAGATGAGTCAATTGTTTGTATCAGATCTATAATAGAATAAGATGTGTGCTTATGGGTATCTTAAGTCTGTTTCACATATCCTTATAATGTCAGACATTGTCTAAAAAAGTACCAATTGCATACTTGATGATACCATGGCCAGTCACATGAAACTTTACTCAATATCAGAGACTTCATACAGTTTTTTTTCGGGGGGATCAGACTCATCAGATTGACATTTTTGTGGTTTTCATGGCAAAATACTGCAGCTTTACCATTATTACACAAGTATATAATATAGTTATACTGTACATGTGAATCCGATAGCTTTATATTTTGCTAGTTCAAATGACAACAATGTTGCTGCTAGCTGTGCAGTCCCTTTTATTTCCTCTATGACACACTTGCTTCAAATCATAACACTATAGTTGTGCATCATTTGCAGTTATTTTTGTTGAAGTTAATACATTTGTACCTATTTTTGATTATAGTGGAAGAAAGCAAAGTAACAAATGTATATACATGTAAGATTTGGGATCTAAAACAAATTTTATCAAACTTTTAAAATTTTAACAAAACAAAAGCACACTGATTCAATGGATATGGATAGTGTTTATAGACTTATAATGACAAACATGTAAGATGTAAGCTACTTCCTAATAGATTATACATAAATCTGTACACAGTGTAAAGTACATACAAATGTATATATAAAAAGGTTATGGGTTCTGAACAAAAACTAGACATTAACCATGTTTACATCATATGATATGAACATTGGAATTTAGAACTTGTATAATGTACTTGTCTAAAAACACAAACTTTCTATTTCAGAATTATTTAGGTCCAATAACATTGGGATTTTGAACTTTTACAATGTACATGTTAATTAAGACACCAACTTTCTATTTTCAGAGTTACTTGGGTCCAGTAAAAGAATCAACATTGACTACCAAGATAGTGATGGGTAAGGTCCATATAAACAATATTTGTGCTTAGGGTTTCTCAACTTACCTTATCAACATGTCTCAAAACACCTACCGAAATGTTTGTATCCACACTTTTGGTAGTGAATTGTGAGAAAATAGCAAGGCAGTTCATGATTTTCAACTAATAAAGTCAAGGATTAATAAATTGAGTAAGATGAAGGAGGAAAAACTAAACCTACATGTATACTTTTTAGCTCACCTGGCCTAAAAGGCCAAGTGAGCTTTTCTCATCACTTGGCGTCCGTCGTCCGTCGTCGTAAACTTTTACAAAAATCTTCTCCTCTGAAACTACCGGGCCAAATTAAACCAAACTTGGCCACAATCATCATTGGGGTATCTAGTTTAAAAAATGTGTCCGGTGACCCGGCCAACCATCCAAGATGGCCGCCATGGCTAAAAATAGAACATAGGGGTAAAATACAGTTTTTGGCTTATAACTCAAAAACCAAAGCATTTAGAGCAAATTTGACATGGGGTAGAATTGTTCAACAGGTGAAGATCTATCTGCCCTGAAATTTTCAGATGAATCGGATTACCCGTTGTTGGGTTGCTGCCCCTGAATTAGTAATTTTAAGGAAATTTTGCTCTTTTTGGTTATTATCTTGAATATTATTATAGATAGAGATAAACTGTAAACAGCAATAATGTTCAGCAAAGTAAGATCTACAAATAAGTCAACATGACCAAAATGGTCAGTTGACCACTTTAGGAGTTATTGCCCTTTATAGTCAATTTTTAACCATTTTTCGTAAATCTTAGTAATCTTTTAGAAAAATCTTCTCCTCTGAAACTACTGGGCCAAATTTAACCAAACTTGGCCATAATCATCATTGGGGTATCTAGTTTAAAAAATGTGTTCGGTGACCCGCCCAACCAACCAAGATGGCTGCCATGGCTAAAAATAGAACATAGGGGTAAAATGCAGTTTTTGGCTTATAACTCAAAAACCAAAGCATTTAGAGCAAATCTGACAATAGTAAAATTGTTTATCAGTTCAAGATCTATCTGCCCTGAAATTTTCAGATGAATCGGATTACCCGTTGTTGGGTTGCTGCCCCTGAATTAGTAATTTTAAGGAAATTTTGCTGTTTTTGGTTATTATCTTGAATATTATTATAGATAGAGATAAACAGTAAACAGCAATAATGTTCAACAAAGTAAGATTTACAAATAAGTCAACATGACTGAAATGGTCAGTTGACCCCTTTAGGAGTTATTGCCCTTTATAGTCAATTTTTAACCATTTTTCGTAAATCTTAGTAATCTTTTACAAAATTCTTCTCCTCTGAAACTACTTGGCCAAATTAATCCAAACTTGGCCACAATCATCTTTTGGGTTAGTAGTTTGAAAAATATGTTCGGTGACCTGGCCATCCAACCAAGATGGCCGCCATGGCTAAAAATAGAACATGGGGTAAAATGCAGTTTTTGGCTTATAACTCAAAACCCAAAGCATTTAGAGCAAATCTGACATGGGTTAAAATTGTTTATTAGGTCAACATTTATCTGCTCTGAAATTTTTAGATGAATCGGACAACCCTTTGTTGGGTTGCTGACCCTGAATTGTTAGTTTTAAGGAAATTTTGCTGTTTTTGGTTATTATCTTGAATATTATTATTGATAAAGATAAACTGTAAACAACAATAATGTTCAGCAAAGTAAAATTAACAAATAAGTCAACATGACCGAAATGGTCAATTGACCCCCTTAGGAGTTATTGTTCTTTATAGTCAATTTTTAACAATTTTCATAAAATTTGTGAATTTTTACTAACATTTTCCTATGAAACTAATGGGCCAAGTTCATTATAGATAGAGATAATTTTAAGCAGCAAGAATGTTCAGTAAAGTAAGATGTACAAACACATCACCATCACCAAAACACAATTTTGTCATGAATCCATGTGCTTCCTTTAATATTCACATAGACCAAGGTGAGCGACACAGGCTCTTTAGAGCCTCTAGTTTTGTTTTGGCCTTGAATACATACATTTTGTACAATGATGAATATTGATGATTAGAATTTATAATAGATGGTAACCTGCTTGTCCCTCTATAAAGAAAAGTCATGCAAACATTAACTAATGTAAGGTATAGCAAAGAACACAATGAATACTATAAAAATAGATGTGTCATTTATATCAATGGCAGCAACCCAAGAAGACATGAAACAACACTGATATTCATAATACAGCTTTAAACAATAGACAAGTTTTTATACCATATGTCAAGATTAAAACTGTCCTGAGTCAAGTTACAAATTGTGAAAGTTATACTTTGGGGTCCCATTAAAATGTAGCTGGGCTTTTATTGAAAATCATTCCAATGTGATAAGTTATAGACAGTCTTGAAAGACAACACTAGTTGAACTTTGTCTGTATACCAAATGAATAAATGTAGATAATTTGTATAGATTTTGCATGTTTAACTAAGAGCAAAATTATGTCAAGCATTTCGAAATTTTGAGGACAATTTCAATGTTAGAACTTCAGCCTTGTTTCATTTAAATGTATGTCACAAAATCTAAATCAACTTATATTTATCAAAATTTGTATGACTGATATTCTGTAAATATGATGTGTTTATAGTATATTGTCAATATTATTTTTCACACATTGATGAAAATATTAATGGTATTTAGTTTGTGAAGTACTATACTGTTCATCAAGGTCTTTAAAAGAAAACTTCTGAAATATACTTGATGAATAATTATTCAAGAATATTTTTTTTATTGAAGTCACATTTTAAAAAGAGAAAAAAGGTATAAAAGAAAAAATATTAAGGAAAATAAAAATATTTGTAGATGCATTTGAAATTGGATATATAAAAATGTGTTTCAATAATTACGTTTTTCTTTAGGACAGAATAATATCCAAGTTTTATTGTATGGAAAAAAAATATGGCATTGATATTTGCTTGAGAAGTAGGAGAAAGATCTAAGTCAAAGAAAAGTTATGAGTAGTAAAGTTATGTGCGAAGGGCACTCCTCTAAACCATAATTGATATTGGTGTTCACTTTTATTCTATACAATTATGTGTTTTAAACCATGTGTTTGCATCAAACAGAACACAAAAATAATCAATTTCTAGAGAATGCTGTATTGGAGCATCAAAAACATCAGTACTTATAAAAGTTGAGTTGTAGATTCAATTGAATGTTTATAACATGCACTTGTAATATACTTGTAAATGAAAAAGCAACTCTTAAAAGGCCTGACAAAGAGTGCACTTTAACACACATTACTACTGTAAAAAGATTGCCCTCCTCCTAAACAAAAAAAAGGAATAAATCAAAATTAACAAAAATGGGATCTCAAACAGGTGTGACATGGAAAACATTCCACATCTGGGTATACATTTACAATTAATTCTCCATAGGCCGTAATGGTAACGTTTTCCTCCGTTGCTCAGTCCATATCGTTTACTTGAACATGTATGATGGCTCATATCGAAGCTGATACATTTATACATGTCTGGTTAAATTTTCGGGGTGGCAAGTGAGATTACTTTTTTCGCAAATTGCTGGACCCCGGAAGATGGTGAAAAATGTCACTCTCCTCATGAAATAATCCCAAAATTCTGATCATAAAATTCAATAAAAAAATTGTCCTTTCTAATAATTTATTTCAGGTCAAATCTACATCTTTCTTTTCTCATCACATCAGCTCTATAAAACAGTTCTTATTGTTCATTTATGTCCATTTTTAAAATCACAGCATCCACAATTGTATGGCGGACTAATATTTTTTTTTAATTACGTCATCTGAGTTCCTCATCTCAAGGTCTATTAGGGATCCTGACCCATATTGAAATCAATACTTCTGATTTTTCCAAATATTTTTATGTGATCTTCATCGGTATAACATTCTGAATAAATCTGTGTATTTTTGTCCATTTCTGAAAAAAAACCAAAGTTGTTTTAGCACTATAAGGCAATGACACTTTCGTCGCTATATTCATTTATTTTGAATACAATGTGTATGTATAATTAATTTCTTCCAGAATACATTCACTAGTCAAAACAAGGACAAAACTTCTGATTATAACCTTTAATTACAATACACAGACCCTGTTAAAGCATTCTATAAAATTTTCTTGTGTCTTAAAGTGCATTTTGGCAGAGAAATTATGCAAAAATGAAGATTTTATAAACATGATAAAAAAACCAACACCAAAATAATTATTCTTACTAGTGGAAATCTGGTATTTAAAACTGTGGAAAGCACTCTAAACTACTGGGAAAGTCATCCTTATCATATAATTAGAGTGCAATATAGTGCAAATTTTCAAAACTTGTCCTTTCACATAATTCTATTTGAGAAAAAAATGTTTTTAACATGTATTTCAGTGAAAACCTTTTATCAGTGAGAAGTCCACATGAGGTTTTAAAGGAAACATTGTGACATCACATGTATTATGGCGTCATTAAATAACGACAGATCAAAATAGTGCTAAATATAGTTTGCAGTGTTACGTGAGAAACAGTTGCCGCAAGATTTAACTCGAAATATTGAGTCGAAACGATCTGTAACTAAGCCTTTTCATTCAATATCAAGACCATAGCAACAGTTTTCATATTTGCATATTTTTAACATACCGACTGTAATTTCAATTGCATAAATACCATAAATAAACAATTTAGAGCTTGCCTAACAAAACAAAATGCTTACCAGTTATTCAGGACTTTTTAAAACCTCTAGTTTGCCATCTCAGGTTAAAAAGTAATGATATGTCTGGAACTGAAATAAGACAAAAAAAAATTACTCAGGCTGTGTTATCATTTGATTTAAATACATGTACATAAGTATTATTGAGAGAGAAAAATCTATTTCTTGAAAGTTTAATTACAAAGAAAGACAAATGCTTCTCCCTTGTGGCTTAGTAACCTTCATTTAAACCTTTTATATTAGAAGCAATGGGTAGTAGCTAACTAGCTTAAAAGTTGAATCGGTGCAGAAATATTGTTTTCAAAAAGGTTTGACCCTCCCCCTTTTTCACTGAGAAATGACAATATCTTTTGTTTTGCTCAAGTGCATTAAAAATAATAATTCATGATTTTCTTAAAACATGTACATGTGTTTTCTGTTTTTTTGCATATATCTACTGACCAGGGGTCAAATCATTGGATAAAAGCACATGCGATGATGTATCTCACTTTACTCGTATGAAGTGTGTTATCTCCCATGATTATCAGGTATTCCTGTAGACCGAAGTGATAATTACATAACAAAGACTATATTGTGTCATGTTTACTTACAATTTAATAATATTTAAAAGTTATTTCTTGCCTTTTTCAATATAGTAAACAAATTCCTTTCGGATATCTCGGAAGTAAACAAAGTTATGATTGTGCCTAAAAAAAGTGTTCAGCCCCGTGCCAGTAATGCATTTTAAAAGCGAAAATTTCATTGAGTTTTTGCTGATCTTTATCAATAATATTTATCTTAAACCATTTATAATAACTAGGTATAAATAAAAAACTACTAACCATCATTTTCGGTGGTGTACAAGGTGAAATCATCCATAAATCAGCCTGAAAACTTCTGGAATTAAGCTTCTAATTTGGGTATACATTTACAATTAATTCTCCATAGGCCGTAATGGTAACGTTTTCCTCCGTTGCTCAGTCCATATCGTTTACTTGAACATGTATGATGGCTCATATCGAAGCTGATACATTTATACATGTCTGGTTAAATTTTCGGGGTGGCAAGTGAGATTACTTTTTTCGCAAATTGCTGGACCCCGGAAGATGGTGAAAAATGTCACTCTCCTCATGAAATAATCCCAAAATTCTGATCATAAAATTCAATAAAAAAATTGTCCTTTCTAATAATTTATTTCAGGTCAAATCTACATCTTTCTTTTCTCATCACATCAGCACTATAAAACAGTTCTTATTGTTCATTTATGTCCATTTTTAAAATCACAGCATCCACAATTGTATGGCGGACTAATATTTTTTTTTAATTACGTCATCTGAGTTCCTCATCTCAAGGTCTATTAGGGATCCTGACCCATCTGTTTTAATGTTCATGTACATTTTGTGCCATAAAGAGATCTATTTAAAAGACTTAGACAATGACTGCACCTGAAGTATCTTCAACTAAAAATAGGTCACAGTTACCTACATGTCATGATAAACTTTAATTAGGTCCAGTTCAAACGAAAGACATACTGTAAATTCAGAAATTATTGCGATTTTGTCATTTTAGACTTAAATGGGAGTTTAAATTATTGCGTTTATAACTCTGTCCCATTTTCCCCAATAATAAAAACCTCGCATTAATTTCTTAATTTACTGTATTTGATTTCTTACAAAAATATATTGTCTTGATCTCACTTGACCTATATAAATATAAATTTTTGTTTTTAGAATGTCCGCTTTGCATCAAGCCGCCTTAGTTGGCAGTTTGGAAATGATGGGGATGCTGTTAGAGCAAGGAGCCTCCGTTGGTTTGTCTGACAATAAAGGTATGATATCAACTGGTAGGCGTAATGGATAATAGACATTTGTAGGATGATCTGGTATGAGTGCCAATGAGACAACTCTCCATCCAAGTAGCAATTCTTATTATATCTTTATTAGATATTTAGATTGAAAATTTGAAAAAAAATGTGATAATATTTGTTTAAATTTTTTTTAACAAAAATACTGATCATTGAAGTAAATAAAAAAGGGAATTCCATTAAACAAGGCACTCAACTACTATAAATTCAGAAATCATTGCAAGTTTTTATTGAGGCGAATAATGCAACTCCTTGAGAGTCATAATAATAAAGAACATTCTGATATCAGAACCATATAGCTGTATGAAGTTAACCATAGTCGAAATCATTTTATTCATTTTATTCTTTTTATTCATTTTTAGGTAAAGATTGCATGAAATGCAATCAAAACCTTATGGGACTGACTTGTTATCTTAATTTTCCAAGACTTATCACTACCTTTTTGATACACAAAATATAGTGCATTGATCATATCATTCTATACATCCTATCCATGAACATTTACAGATATTTATCAATGTTATATATGCTCAGTTATTCAAGGCACAAAATGATGCTACACATGGCAAGAAAATTACATAAATTTTGCAAGGTGCAGGAATCTAATATCTGTTCTAATAAAAGAATGATCGATGTCATTGTTAAAATCATCTTTAAAAATTTGGAGTTATCTTTTGTCTAGAATTGTTGTTAAATCAACTACAACCAATGCAATATTTAATTTTACTTCCCACTGATAACATGAAGCAATCTTTATCGTTCAGTGCTTACAAGCACTTTGATTAAAAAATGTCAATAATTAATATATGCAATAATATTTCAATTTACAGTACTTTCATAATCAAACAGTGTGTTATATGTGACTTTATAACTAGCTAAACTTCCTGCTTCTATGGTTGATGCTAATAGTTTCATTCTATTTATAGAACTGTGAGCAACCAAAACAGTTGAAGCCCACCCCTGTGTGCGTGATTATCTCGTTGCTTTGAAGACCTTTTTGTGGCCTTGGCCTGTTTTTCTGTTCTTTGGTCGGGTTGTTGTCTCTTTGACATTTCTTTGTTTCCGTTCTCTGTTTATAATTGGTAAACTAATTAATATTCTTAAGTTATTTCAAATCATTTGCAAAACTTTAATCTTGAACGCTCATTTTTTCTTTGGTTTTTAATACATAAAATAAAATGCTTTGCTATTATTATGTTCTAGGGATGTTAGCTCTTCACTATGCTTGCTGGCAAGGGAAAGCAGAACCAGTTCACATGCTGTTACAGTGGAGATCACCAGTCAGTAACCAGTCGTATGATGGTGCTACACCTTTACATCTAGCTTGTCAACACGGACATTTTGATGTGGTAAGATTGAAAAACCTGCTGGAAAAAAATAGCATAAAATTAATCATCACACACCTTTATATATGAGAAATACAATACAATATTGATTTAGGATGATGATTAATTATAAATAAGACAGCATGATTAAGAGATGAATGAAGTGATCTTGAACTTGTTCAATAGTTTTGTTTGACGAATACAATGTTAAGGATCAAAACTTTAACTAAATCTCAAAGCATGTTATGAATTGTATGCGTAATCTTGTGACTGAGTATCTTAAAGTATATATATATTTTTTGCTCTTAAAGGAAAGATATTAAATTTAACAATCTTAATCGTAATAAACACACCATTTTGCACAATTTAACATCTGTTATATGCAGTTTAAAATGTATTTGCTAATGTAGTAAATATTGAAATATGTATTATGTTTTCTACAAAAAAATTATGCATTGCATAAAATTGATATTTTGACAAATAATTTTTTGAATGTTTTATGTTTACATTCCTATAGTAAAGCCTTGTTTTTATTTTATCAAGTCTGAGAATAAAATTTGAATTGATAAGCAAAGGTAGACAGCATGACAAGAAATTAAAATGGAGTGATGCATAAAATCTTTATTCAGAAGTGAAATTTGTCTAATCCAGTGGAAAATGAAACCAAGATCAAAAGTTTGTCAAGTTTGCACAAAAATTTCACATTCATGAAGTTAGAATATTAATAGACTTTCAAATCGTTTGCTCACAGAAAAAAGTGTCATTGTTAATAAGATGTGAAACTTTATCAAAAATTTCACAGTATATTCAGTTCTACTGTCATAAATAGTAATAGATAATATTTTCTTACCTGTTCAGGTGAGAATCAATCATCAAAGAAATTAAATTGTCATTAAATCATGTACCTTGGCCTTACCTGCACAAAAAAATCAATGTAATAGATTACATCAAGTGATGGTCTTCTTTCTATTGTATGACAATCTCAACTCAACTCAAGGGTTCTTTAGTCCTTCTTGTCAAGGATATGGTGAAATTTAAAGACTTTCAATCAGTCAAAATCTTCAACATACTTTAAAAACTTAAATTTGTCGTAATTGAACAAGTTACTTTTAAAAGTATTTAGGAATTCAGCTTATTTCTTTGTTAAAAAAAAATCATGGTTGTAGCATTTTTAATTTCCTGTTTTTTGCCAAAAAAAAATGACAATTGAAATTAAAACTGTGGCAGTCTCAGGGAGGAGGAGTCTTGGGGTTGGATTGTTGGAACCCCCTTTATTGATTGTTTTGGACAAATTTAGGCTTGTACATGTCCTTCAGATGCCTTTGTTATAAAGGATGGTTTGCTTTTCATTAGACAATCCTTAATGGAACACAAAAAAACGTGTATTGATACATCCTGACATAAATTGACATGTAATGTGTAAAGAAGTGTGATAGTTGTCACCTCTGGTTAATTAGAATAACAAAATTAACATCAGTTTTTTACATGCAGGTAATATACAATACATCATATTAATGTCACAAATTCCACTCCTGTCGAATGTCTTTTGTTCCGTTTCTTTTTTTGTAAGTGAATGCTTGATATATACAATTGCATAACAAAATTCATCATTCAAATTTTTCCAAATTTAAGACTATAAATGACTTTACTTAAAACTAAATCCTTTTAAGAATTATATTTACATATTATATGATTTTGCATTTCTAGTGTATTAAAAACATGCAATTGTTAAATACTGAATCTCATGGGTTTGTCTTAACTATAAACTAACTTAATTTAACACAGATACTTTTATTCCAGTTTAAACTGTTCTTGCTGTCTACCTGACCATTTATTTTCACAATTTCTTTACCTTTGAAGGATTTCTGATTACGGTTGACCATATTTTGGAAATATTCTTGGCCATTTATACTCTCTTAATTTTCTAGTTACAAAAATAAACCACTTATGAAAATAAGTTAGTTTACATTATTCAATCTTTTGAACAATTGGTGTAAGAAGTACATTTCTGTCTCCTCCAACTTTAATATTAGCTGGAAAAAATTGGTGACAATTAGTCATAACATTGAAATACGATCAAGATTAATAGATTTAATCAATATAAAACCCAAGGATCACAGTTTGAAGCTGTTAATATTTGATAATTATATGCAATCACACAAAATTGACCCATGTTACTTTCAAGTTCAGATGTGATTTTGCGATTAAGGATTCTGTTTTATTTGGAAACAATTGATTTTATTCTAAAATAAAGTATTAAATGCATGGAAACATAGATAAACATTGATTTTCTCAACTTAAGAAATATTATGTTACAGCGTCAAACAAAAGATTAGTCTTTTCTTTGTCATAAAAAATGTAATGATTTTAAGATAAAGATGTGAGAAAAATATTTTTAAAATTTTAAATATTAAACTGAATTTTAGGTTCCTTATGGTATTATGCAAATAATATTTGATAAAATTTTCCTTTTATTATACATTAATGTTATTGACTTTATACTTGAAGACTGTTTCCTTCTATCGTCATCCAGACAATCTGTGATCATGATACTAAATCCTTATAGGTGGTGATGACGTCCTTTATCATCAGCTGTTTAAAGGCGTTTTATTTCTTTCATAACACTATTGTTGACAAAATTTTCTGTCATTTTGTAAAATTATGAATATAAGGAGATTTTGTATGATTGCCTATGAACGAATTTCCACCAGAGTTCATATTAAGTGGACATAATCAATTAAAGGCCTCCATATGTGCTTCAACAATGCAAGGTTGTATTTTCTAATTACTTATTCCCCCCAAAAAAAGACTTTCTGAAATTTAGAATCAAACTTCAAGTGGACATGCAATATATGTTATAGAAGATTGATAGCAGTGTATCATTAGTAAGTAATAAATCACAGTTCAAGTTTTTTTCAATATTTATATTTAAAATAAAATTTTATGATCACATATCAAAGTATCTCTTCCTTGAAGTATAAACAAGGTCTAACAATACACCTCACAGTAATACCTAGACTTAACAATATACCACATAGTTATACCTTCCAGCTTATTGCCAATAAAACAGTATTTTTATGTTAGAACATCTGTAGAAGGGATTAAGTCGAGTTTTATGGTTTGGTATAACACCTTAAATATAGGCACAAACATTGTTTACTTAGTGTTACTTACCTACATTTTATCCTATATTTAGAATAATGGGTTAATTTTTCTGTAGTTAATTTTGGATGAGGTTGTTGACATGGTTTAGTGTTTAGTAGGGTCCATTTTTAATAGTACAAAATTATGTACACATTTCTATTTAGGGGCCAGCTGAGGCCTACCTCTGGGTGCAAGCTTTTCTTGTCACATTGAAGACCCATTGGTGGTGTTGGTTTGTTATCTGCTATTGGGTTGTTGTCTCATTGACATATTCCCTATTTCCATTCTCAATTCTATTTCATATATACTTGGACATTTACAATGCGGCAGCTTAGATAAAGATGCTAACTGTTATATTTGACATACTCATACAATTTATAATCTCAGTAAATTAGATATTTTATTGTTGTTAAAGTTTGAATTTAATGCCTCTGTGATTTGTATCCATCACAAGTCAATTTATAGAATAGATGACCAAATATAAAAGGCCAACATAATTACTGTGGTCAGTGACCATGGTTCTCTCTATTGTAAACATCCTAGGACATGGGTGGATCAAAACATGCTGAGTCATTGTTCAATACAGAAAACATTGATGGGTCAAAGATCATATACAAAGCTACACTTATTTTGTCTGTCACTCTGATGGCTTATTCAGAACAATACTAATTGGGGGTCTTTCCTCAGTGTCATATTTTAGGGAGAATTTTAAACATGCCAATAGTGTAAATAAGAGAAGTCTTTGTCAATAACTGTATATAGAGTTTGTTGCATTCTTTAGTCTTCCAGCTATGCACTAGTCCCCCCACTCAAAAAAAAAAAAAATCCTACTTTAATTTATTGACCAAAATATTTACTACAATTGTTGGCTATCATTTTGATCTTACAAACTGACAAAAGTTACAATAATGTCAATTGATACTGTAAGATGTTTAAATTTTGTATTTATTGACAAAAGAAGAAATCTTGTCCTATCTGATCTCTTGTTATAAGGTATCCTCTGGGGTTATCTGACCCTTACTATACAATTTATCCTTTTCATATGCCTAGTAAAGGGAGTTTAACTGTAGGATTAGTTTAATAATTGCAATTAAACAGGTAATATATATTTGTCACACATTAAAGATTTTACGACAGTAATATATATGCTTTATATGAATGATAACCTTTAAATATAGATGTATATTAAAGTCCTTGAAAGTCATTGAACCATGTCAGAGGAGATGATGTTATCTCCTGTCATTCAGGGAGATACTTCACACAAATAATGTGTGGTCTTTGAATTTTCTTGTATTTTTTCCAAATTGTAGAGACTGTTTTAAAAAATGTGTCTTTTGACTTTAAATTGCTTTAAAAAAAGGTTTAATGGTAAATGACTTTAAAGGAAATTTATTTTTGAATAGACACTTATCAATTGAGTCCATCATGGTCACCTCTGGATGATTTTTCACCTATTACATGTATATGACCAAGCCAATGTATAGTAAAGCATTGATTATTTAGATGATATATGGTTGCTTTTTAGAAATTTTTTTTTTTAGCCAGCTGTAAGAAATTTGTTATATGATGTACGTCATTGGTAAAATTACATTTTATTTGGCAAGAGTTTCATATGACACACCCACCCTGTAATAACCACAACGAACCCTTACAAATTATTCTGTGGTGGTGCCAAATTGAACTCTTTCAGTAAAAGGTTCTTTTATGATTTTAAGTTGCAATTTTGTAGTGTTCAATAAGAAGAAAAATAGATTGTTTGAGCAATCTTTTAAACAGATTTGATGTAGATTTAACATTTTCATACAGTGCTATTCCAATGGATTTAATTTCTATCCCATGTTTATGGTCTTATTTTGCTTATCTTACCGGTACTTACTTTTTTTTAGGGAAACCCCCTTTTATAAGCATAATTTATCAGTTGGTTGGTCAGTTAAAACTCTGTCATTCCCATACTCATGAGGTCTTTTGAAGGTGTCTTATTGTTGGGTAGCTGTCTTATTGACACCTAATGCTATATCTCAATATATTTATAGATAAAAGAACTATGTGAGTGAATTATATATTGAAAGTGCATAATTCACCTTTTGTGTAAATGGATTTAAAAATAAATAAGATATGAGTAAAAAAACTTTATGGAGACATAAATATGAAATAAAGTCGTTTGAAGTGGTGAACAACAGAGCAATCTTTGATAATGGTATAGCTGGGTACAGGGTGGGTCTGGTGTTAAGTTCCTGTAATGTTTTATTTGATACTGATAGTGAGATAAATAAAGAAATAAAACCATAACAATGGAAAATGAGACAATCAAGGTTAATAAATTAGTAGATTTTGTATTTCTCATGATGAGCTTGGTGTTTTTCAATCCTGACAAATTTATTGTTGACAGCACACATATTGAGAAAAATGAAGTTACATTTTCCCATACCCTTCTAACTGACCTGTTGTCCCAGAATGTATACAGTGTTGATTTGCCAATTAAAAGTTACAAAAGATAGACATTTTAGATCTACCTGCAGTATATAACATTAATGATCATTCCATCTCACAAAAATATGATGTTACAGTTTAATTCCAAGTTTAAATTAAAAAAGAAACCTCTTAAAATTTTTACTTCATTGTGTGAATTAAAAAAAAAAGTGTGTCTAATTATTTTATAACCTATTTCTAGAAAATAGCGACAATACAAATGTAATGAAAGAGAAAAGCATGTTAGTGCATGGAGGTTATTGTTTTTTTTTATGTACATTTATACATTTTTCATTGATTGACATCTTTTTTCCAAATAATTTCCTGAAATATACATGGTCTTAAATCCAGATACAGTGTGTCATATTCTGATACCAAATATTGTGTGAAGAAATTGTATCCATTTATGTGTTACATGTAGTACAAGGTTACCAGTAACTATATTCATTCACTTGTTCTACTTAACTGACTTAGTTTTGAAATTGTCACTTATATCCATAGCTAGCCTTGTAATGGACCCTGGTCCTAGTGAATATTTAACAGTATTTTACGGAATACTAGCACCTGGCTATTATATCAAAGGACTTTGGTTTTAATTTGAATTTTGTTATGTTAGTCTTTACTGCTTGGAAAAATTTAATCATACAGAATACAATCTATTCATATATCAATAAACATTGTTATAACTTTGGTTTAATCTTTTTCAGGCCAACTTATTACTGTTACACAATGCTGTACCTGCAATCCTGAACCATGAGAATAAAACACCATTAGATCTGGCATGTGAGTTTGGAAGATATAGGGTAAGAGTCTACAGTGGATTGGTTTAAAACAGACACTTGTCAGGGACTATTAAATGCTTATTTAATTGACTATTTTTATAGTTTTTTATACGACCGCAAATTTGAAAAAATTTTCGTCATATATTGCTATCACGTTGGCGTCGTCGTCTGCGTTGTCGTCGTCGTCGTCCGAATACTTTTAGTTTTCGCACTCTAACTTTAGTAAAAGTGAATGGAAATCTATGAAATTTTAACACAAGGTTTATGACCACAAAAGGAAGGTTGGTATTGATTTTGGGAGTTTTGGTCCCAACATTTTAGGAATTAGGGGCCAAAAAGGGCCCAAATAAGCATTTTCTTGGTTTTCGCACTATAACTTTAGTTTAAGTTAATAGAAATCTATGAAATTTTGACACAAGGTTTATGACCACAAAAGAACGGTTGGGATTGATTTTGGAAGTTTTGGTTTCAACAGTTTAGGAATTAGGGGCCAAAAAAGGGCCCAAATAAGCATTATTCTTGGTTTTCGCACAATAACTTTAGTTTAAGTAAATAGAAATCTATAAAATTTAAACACAATGTTAATGACTACAAAAGGAAGGTTGGTATTGATTTTGGGAGTTTAAGTCCTAACAGATTAGGAATTAGGGGCCAAAAAGGGACCCAAATAAGCATTTTTCTTGGTTTTCGCACCATAACGTTAGTATAAGTAAATAGAAATCTATGAAATTTAAACACAAGGTTTATGACCATAAAAGGAAGTTGGTATTGATTTCGGGAGTTTTGGTCCCAACAGAATAAGGGGCCCAAAGGGTCCAAAATTAAACTTTGTTTGATTTCATCAAAATTGAATAATTGGGGTTCTTTGATATGCCGAATCTAACTGTCATGACTGTGTATGTAGATTCTTAACTTTTGGTCCAGTTTTCAAATTGGTCTACATTAAGGTCCAAAGGGTCCAAAATTAAACTTAGTTTGATTTTGACAAAAAATGAATCAGTTAGGTTTTTTGATATGCTGAATCTAAGAATGTACTTAGATTCTTGATTATTGGCCCAGTTTTCAAGTTTGTCCAAATCGGGGTCCAAAATTAAACTTTGTTTGATTTCATCAAAAATTGAATAAATGGGGTTCTTTGATATACCAAATCTAACTGTGTATGTAGATTCTTCATTTTTGGTCCTGTTTTCAAATTGGTCTACACTAAAGTCCAAAGGGTCCAAAATTAAACTTAGTCTGATTTTAACAAAAATTGAAATCTTGGGGTTCTTTGATATGCTGAATCCAAAAATGAACTTAGATTTTTTATTATGGGCCCAGTTTTCAAGTTGGTCCAAATCAGGATCTAAAATTATTATATTAAGTATTGTGCAATAGCAAGTCTTTTCAATTGCACAGTATTGCGCAATGGCAAGAAATATCTAATTGCACAATATTGTGAAATAGCTAAATTTTTTTTAATTAGAGTTATCTTTCTTTGTCCAGAATAGTAAGCAAGAAATATCTAATTGCAAAATATTGTGCAATAGCAAGATTTTTTTTAAATTGGAGTTATCTTTCTTTGTCCAGAATCAACTTAAATCTTTGTTATATACAATATACAATGTATATTCACTTTTTACTACCAACTGATAAATTAAAATAATCTTTACCATTCAGTGATAACAAGCAGTTTTTTTACATCTTAATATTTTATGATGTATTTAAATGAGTAGTTATTGTTGCAAACTCCATTAGAAATTTTAATTGAGATTAGTTTTGGAATAAGGGAAAGGGGGATGTGATTAAAAAAATTGGGTTCAATTTTTCTCATTTGAAATTTCATAAATAAAAAAGAAAATTTCTTCAAACATTTTTTTGAGAGGATTAATATTCAACAGCATAGTGAATTGCTCTAAGAGAAAACAACAATTTTAAGTTCATTAGAACACATTCATTCTGTGTCAGAAACCTATGATGTGTCAACTATTTAATCACAATCCAAATTTAGAGCTGAATCCAGCTTGAATGTTGTGTCCATACCTGCCCCAACCGTTCAGGGTTCAACCTCTGCGGTCGTATAAAGCTACGCCCTGCGGAGCATCTGGTCTAATTTGGTAAACTTTTGGGAGACCTAGACGTTATTTTATGCTGTTAAGTTATATTTGAATTATATGTAGAAAAACAACAAATTGTTCTAAAATATTAATGGACAAAAATATTACTATCTTAATTTTGTTGGGTCAAATCCATGGTAAAAGTCCCAACAATGATACATATTTTTGTACTTCGATGAAATAAGAATGGCATGAAACTAAATTTTAAGGTCTAAAAATACATTCTCAGTTTTAGTACTCACTTCACATGGAAATTGAGTGTGCAGTTAAATGCCAGTTATTGGAAAACATTATAACAGGAGCACAACTAAGAATATAAAAATGGGAAGATGTGGTTTTCTTGCCAATGAGTCAACTATCCAACAGAGTTAAAATGATGGAAGTAACCAATTATATGCCACCTTAGAAAAACCCATATCATATATAGTCTGCTTTAAAAAGTCTTGACATGAATTAAGAAAACTAAAAACATTATTCCTATTGAATTAGGCCCTCTATAATGGTAGACGTTTTATGTTTGAGAGGAATGAGCACAGGTTTTGTCTATGACATGTGGGACAATAATGTGATTTATTAGTTGACAATGTGAAGACTGCCTATAAAAATGATAGTCCTTTTCTTGTGCCTGCAACTCTTATGTCTTGTTCTTATTATACTTCACTTATGTTTTATGTTCAGTTCAATTTGCAAGCTAAGGAAGATAACTCTGAATAGTTAAATGATAAATGTGTAGTTATTAATATATGTTATATAGTTGTGCTTTTCTTTTAAAATAATGAGTTGTGATATGATGTCCAATGAGACAACTTTCAAATGACGTGGATGTAAGCAGCTATAGAATCAATATGTCTTTCTTACATATAAAAATGTCAGCAAAATTGACCATTGGATCATTTATAATTGTACATAATAATCATGCAATATATGAATTGACTAAGGACAACAACAGTAGTTCTTCATTCGTTAAAGGACAGCCTGACTGTTTTGGGAAATGTTGGCTTCAACTTTTCGAGGTCTGATTATTGGACCTCTACCTTTTTAAGTAAAAACCTTTGATCTAAAATTTTAAGCTTACCTGTATTGGTACAAAAATGATTATTAAATACATATATGGGCTGTGTCAGATAGAAATCGGCCTTATGCTAATCAGTATCAATTCATCTTATTTCCTATTTCGGGTTGAAAACATCCCAATGGAATCCTGTTACTGTTTGAAAATTGAACTGTTATTAGACCACTACAAAATTCATCTCTTTTTTTGTATTTGATTGTTTCAAAATTAACCAAAAAATGTCCAAAAATCAATTAAAGTTTATTAGATAAACTGGTACCGGTATACATGCACTTGCATAAGGTTTGTTTATATCCGACACAGCTCATATATATATATATATATACCAGTATACAGATTCAAATTTATTTTAAGCAAATCCTTTATATTTCAGATTGTAGATTTATTACTGAGAAGTAATCTATGTGCTTCTTTGTTGTTTGAAACCCCTGTTGATATGGTAGATGGTAATACCACTTGTTTACATCTGGCTGCTAAGAATGGGCATGTAGAAATTCTCAGGTAGGAAATACTGCAATGTATAAAACACATAAGAACAATCTCAAATAAGAAACATCACAGCAAAAAAAGCCATGTAGAAATTTCTTCGGTAGAAAAATGGTGATGTAGAAATTCTGAAGTACATATAACTACATGTAGAATTTTCCTTTGTCAATTGTGAGACTGCATGCACTGTGAGTGGATACAAATGAACCATCTTCATCCTCAATTTTAGAAAAAACATTTTTGGATACAAGATTTTGTGCCTTTAACAGAGGCTATAATTAATATCTAACAAATTTTGTGTTTGTTGAAGAATTCAACTCATGGTTCACTTAAGGGCCTCGGTGACAGAGTGGTCTAAGTAATTAATACCAGCCAGTCAATACTGAGTTCGAACCCAGCTCTTGCAGGTGCCATCGACTATAAATCTCAATTGACTAGGATTGTCAGTTTTCCTATGGAAGGTCAGTGGTTTTCTTGAGGGACTCTGGCTTCCTCCACCAATAAAAACTGGCCACCATGAAATAGCCCAAAGTTGTGTTAAAACACCAAAAATCAATCAATCAATCAATCATGGCTCAGTTAAAATTTAGAATCTCAAAAACTAGTTCCACACAAATCATGAGTTTGCTGTATGTGTAATATGTTATATGTTTTTATCATTTTATTTGTATTTTATGGGGAAAATATTTGCCTCTGAACATAAAGCAAACAACAATCATTCTATTTCTATGGGGTGATACTTATTTTGGTTTTACTAGATTATTGCTGCAAGCTGGTATGGATATAAACAGATTAACTCAACAGGGAACCTGTCTCCACCAGGCTGCATTATGTGGAAAAGTGGATGTTGCTAAATTACTTCTTGATGTAAGTAATACCAGTAGATGAAAAGGAAAAGGAATTTTTCATTGGTTATTTGTTAAGCCATTGATGATTTGTTATTACTACATTAAGATTAAATGACTCCAGTTGAATAATGTGATATCCAAATCTCATTTGTTGTGAAACTGATAAATTGACCTTGCCCTCATTATCACGGTTCCTTGGTCAAGGTTAAGTTTTCAGTGATTCAGTCTATTTCTCATATACAATATGCCATAGGTCAATTTTATTTGGTGTATGTATTGATTGTAAGATGTTAATGACTGTCTTGAAGGATTCATCTGACCGTAACATAATTTTCATAGATTATTGATAATGTGAGGTATCATGTGATACCTTATTGATAATGTGAGGTATCATGTGATACCTGTATTAAAATCATGATCTAAATGAAACATGAAATTCACCTAAGATCTGTTTAAGTAGGTGACACAGTTAGTGTGCTCTCTTTGCTCAAAAGCATATATCTTTTGGTAAGATTAAGCAGTCTAAGAAATCTGAGCATTTTGTAGTAATAGATAATTCCTTATGCAGTTTTGAGCTATTTTGTCAATATATTTTTGCATGAATTGGTGAGTATTATTTCAGATTAAAGTCACCTTTTTAAAACTTTTTTTTTACAGTGTGGTGTTGATGTAAATAGGACAAACTCTCATGGTGAGACTGCCTTAGATATAGTGCTAAAATACACACCATGTCGTGCTGCTAAAGAACTCAAACAGCTTCTTACAGGTAGGTTTATATAGTGCTTAAATACACTCAATGTTGTGCCGCTAAAGATCTCAAACAGCTTCTTACAGGTAGGTTTATATAGTGCTAAAATACACACCATGTCGTGCCACTACAGATCTCAAACAGCTTCTTACAGGTAGGTTTATATAGTGCTTAAATACACTCAATGTTGTGCCACTAAAGATCTCAAACAGCTTCTTACAGGTAGGTTTATATAGTGCTAAAAGACACACTATGTCGTGCTGCTAAAGATCTCAAACAGCTTCTTACAGGTATGATTATATAGTGCTAAAATACACACCATGTTGTGCTGCTAAAGATCTCAAACAGCTTCTTACAGGTAGGTTTATATAGTGCTAAAAGACACACTATGTCGTGCTGCTAAAGATCTCAAACAGCTTCTTACAGGTATGATTATATAGTGCTAAAATACACACTATGTCGTGCTGCTAAAGATCTCAAACAGCTTCTTACAGGTATGATTATATAGTGCTAAAATACACACCATGTTGTGCTGCTAAAGCTCTCAAACAGCTTCTTACAGGTAGGTTTATATAGTGCTTCAATACACTTAATGTTGTGCCGCTAAAGATCTCAAACAGCTTCCTACAGGTAGGTTTATATAGTGCTTAAATACACTCAATGTTGTGCCGCTAAAGATCTCAAACAGCTGCTTACAGGTAGGATTATATAGTGCTAAAATACACCCCATGTCATGCTGCCAAAGATCTCAAACTATTTCTAATAGGAAGGGTCTATTTTGGTCATTTATGCTACATCATGCCTAGTTGCCCACATTAGTAAGCTAGATTACCTGTAGTCTAAAAGTTAATAAAATTATGTAGGTATATTTAATAAATTCTTATTATAACCTAAGAATTTCATTTTGAAAATATGAGTTGTCTCCCTTTGTCTGTACCAGTTGTTCTGGAAATGGCAAGATTGTCAACACTCTTAAAGCAGCACATGAAAAGGGTATTCAAATATGCATAGATTAGGGTTTAAATAAACATATAGTCCCAAACAAGTTCATATATGTGTTTTTGTCGAGCCTGCGACTTTTGCTGCAGAAAGCTCAATATAGAAATAGTAATTTGGAAGTGTCAGCTTTGTTACCTAACTTCTTAAAAGCTCTATATTTTAGAAGGTGGAAGACCTGGATGCTTCATACTTTGTATATGATTTGTGTTACAAAGTTCCTGTCTGTCATATGTCAGTTGTCCTTGGCCTCATTTTCATGGTTCAGTGACTACTTGAAAAAAATATTATTTCGTAATGCTAATTTTTCTTAATATGAGTAATAGGATAACTATATCTAGTATGTGCGTACCTTGCAAGGTCCTCATGCCCCTTAGACAGTTTACATTTTGCTTCGACCTCATTTCATGGATCAGTGAACAAG
The DNA here is from genome assembly GCA_019925275.1 of Mytilus edulis. Lineage (NCBI taxonomy): Eukaryota > Metazoa > Mollusca > Bivalvia > Mytilida > Mytilidae > Mytilus > Mytilus edulis. The sequence goes on from JAHUZM010000138.1 coordinate 70,865, forward strand.
GTTATGTTTTCTTGGTCAAGTCAATATATCAGATACTTAAAGCAAGAGGTCTACTATATTTGGTGAATGGAATGATTGTGAGGTGTACATGTCCAACTGGCAAGTGTTATTTGACCTTGACCTTATTTTCATGGTTCAGTGGTCAAAGTTAAGTTTTTGAGTTTTGGTCTGTTTTCTAATGCTGTATGCAATAGGTCAACTATATTTGATATGTGTAAACATCTTATGATGTACATGTAAGTCTGGCACATTTTATTTTACCTTGACCTCATTTGCACGGTTCATTGGGCAGTGTAAAGTTTTTGTGTTTTGGTTTGTTATTCTTAAACTATAAGCAATAGGTAAACTATATTTGTTGTATTGAAGGATTGTAAGGTGTGTATAGATATAAGAAGATGTGGTATTAGTGCCAATTAGACAACTTTCCATCCAAGTCACAATTTATAAAAGTAAACCATTATAGGTCAAGGTATGGTCTTCAACACGGAGCTGAGGCTTACACCAAACAGCTAGCTATAAAGTGCCCCAAAAATTATTAGTGTAAAACCATTTAACCAGAAAAACCAATGTCTGTCAAGTATCATCTGACCTTGATCTCAATTTTATGCTTTATTGGTCAATGTTAAGTTTTCATGGTCAAGTTTTCTCCTAAGATACTGTAAATTCAGAAATTATTGCATGCATTTATTATTGCGATTTTGTCATTTTTGACTTAAATGCGATTTTAATTTTTACAATATTGATAAAAATCCTGTTTAATTGAAACAAAATACTTCAAAATGCAAATTCAAATTATTGCGTTTACAACTCATTTTTCCCAATGATAAAAACCTAGCATTAATTTCTGAATTTACAATACTATAAGCAATATGTCATCTATATTTAATAAATAGATGGATTGTAATGTGTACTTGTCTGTTTGGCATGGTACATCTGACCTTGACCTCATTTATATGGTTCATTGTTTAATGTTTAGTTTTTGTATTCATCTGTTTCTTTGAAACTAAAAGCAATAGGACAACTATAGCTGGTGTATTTTAAAAATGATTGTAAGGTGTGCATTTATTTTTAGTTTGGTTTATCTGACCTTGACCTCATTTTCTTGGATCATGTTAAGTTTATGTGATACTTGTAGTGAAGCTTTATGTTTAGGACTATCAACATAACATCAATGGCTAGTAAAGTAGGCGAGACATTTTAGCGTGTGCACTCTGGTTGGAAATGTTCATTTGGCTTTATGTCTGCTCCTGTGTCTGTACATTATTGTCTGTTGCTCCAGATTTATGAGACTATGGGCCTGAATGACTCAGAAAATTAACTCAAATAATCAGTTTTCCACACTTTTTTTGTCATGCCTAAAGATATAAATTTGAAAATAGATATAAAGGTTTATCATGACAAGTTACAGATCAAGTTCAAATTTTGTTAAGGTCTGGTGATTTGGTGCAGAGAAATGGGCCTTGGACTTAAAATTTCACTTAGATAATCAGTTTTTAACACTTTTTATGCCCCACCTACGATAGTAGAGGGGCATTATGTTTTCTGGTCTGTGCGTCCGTTCGTCCATCCGTCCGTCTGTCCCGCTTCAGGTTAAAGTTTTTGGTCAAGGTAGTTTTTGATGAAGTTGAAGTCCAATCGACTTCAAACTTAATATACATGTTCTCTATGATATGATCTTTTTAATTTTAATGCCAAATTAAAGGGTTTACCCCAATTTCACGGTCCACTGAACATAGAAAATGATAGTGCAAGTGGGGCATTCGTGTACTGGGGACACATTCTTGTTTTCATCATGCTTCAATGAAGATATTGACTTGATATTTGTTATATAGTTTACACCATCACAAGCTATAGATAATGTTAGAATTTTGTTCCAATACAATGAATTTTTAACTGGTAGGGGACTATGTATTTCCATGCAATACTTACAGAATGCTTGTTATTCAATAAGAATAAAAGTGTTAGCTTACACATGTGTTTATTGTGATCTGAAATAAATGATTGCAATGGTGAATGAGAAAAAGATATATTTATATCACTCAAACAAACTAAGATAAAATTGTTGATGTCTACACCAATGCATATATTTTTTTTCTCTAGTTATACCCCTACTGGCAAAATAGTGAGGATATGTTGGAGGGGATTACATATGTCTGTCCTCCTACATTATGTCAGGAAATGTAAAATGTCATGTCAAAGTTCATATATCAAAAAGTTTATTTCATTGAAATTATATGTAAAAGTAAATAATGTTATGTAGTTTATAAAAGATTAAAGAAATATAAGACAAAACTTAGAAATGATGTGATATCTTTAGGGAATCATTTGAAATATGATATATCTCCAAGCAAATCTGTAAGATGCATCTGTTTTGATGTTCAGTATAATACATTTTTTAAAAAGAAAGTTAGGTCATAATGACCTACATTTTACCCTTTTGTCCTTAACTTAAGGTGATGTAATACTGCACAATGTAATTTTTGTTCCTTTATATGTGCATGTTATATGTGAATGTCATGATGCACGTACACTTTGTATTTTAATCATGTCTTCAGTAACCCACGTTTTGCAAAAGAGAGACAATTTTTATCAACATTTCCTGATATGAATTGGATTAAGTTTGGCTTTTTTCAGAAACCGTTTGTGATACATGTATTGAGGATCATTTTATTGCATAGCTAAAACATAAAACATTGGAAAAAAATGTTTTTTATTCACCCACCAACCAAAACATGTAATTGAACCTTCTCTTAAAGATTCATGAAACTATCTTCTTTTGAAAAAATAATTATTTTGCAGTGAAAATTTTTAGAATTATTCACATCTACTCAAGTTGAATTATTCATCAAATTCACGACTTTGTAATTCTGAACAGCACAGTCATTGATATAGTTCTCAGTATATTTTTCTGTGGTTATAAACATATTGAATGTGTCAATTTAAATATCGAAATTAAAAGTGAAATATGTATCGGCATAAAAAATGTCTATTTTATGGAACACCTACAGGCTTTCTAATACATGTTTTATTTGTGATCTAAAACATGAGCTTCTATTATAACAAACACACCCTTATACATAAAATATATCATAAACTGGTATTTAAATAGATCCATCAAAAAATGGCACCTATTGTATAGTATTACCAAAATAGTGTATAAAGATGGCAATTTAATTTAAACACTCCTAAAATCTGGTCTCGTCTTACTGACTCTCCGGCTTGGGAAAGTATTGAATCTCAATCAGATATTTGACGACCTTGTCTAGCCTAAAAGTTTAATGTTTATTATAGATGAACATATTGCATGGTTATTGACTAAAAGTGATATATATATCTTTACATTCTGGACTTCAGTCATTATATTATTTGGTTTTTTTTGATAGATTTATTCTGCTTTATATCTAATTCAGTGTAATGATTATGATCATCTTTTTACCAGGCATTCACCAAACCTCATTTATCTGATAATTATTCCACATTTTTGTCAGAACAGAAAAGGCAAAAGTACTAAACTTCAAAGTATATTGTATAGATCAATGTTCTTATATACTGGCTATTCTTGGGAAATTCTCTTGAAACCATCCAGTTATGAACAGTTGATGATTGAATGAGGGTAGTCTTTTTTTATTTCATTGAACAAAGGTTTTTATACCACTGCAAACATTTTTTTTGGGATCGTATAATGGTATGATGTGGTCTGCGTCGTTGTTCGAAGACACATTTGGTTTCCAGACAATAACTTTAGTTAAGGGAATGGATCTCTATGAATATTTTAAGAAGGTTTAATACCACAAAAAGAATGTTGGAAATGATTTTGGGATGATGGTACCAATCGTTTAGGAATAAGTGGCCAAAATGGGGCCCAAAACAAGCATTTTTCTAGTTTCAGGATTATAACTTGTGTATAAGTATTTTGATTGCTCTGAAATTGTACTACAATGTTCAATACCACAGGTAGAAGATTGGGATTCATTTTGGGGGTTATGGTTCCAACAGTTTAGGAATTAAGGGTAAAAAAAGGGGCATAAAACAAGCATTTTTGTAGTTTCCAGACAATAACTTGTGTGTAAGTGTATGGATCTCACCAACATTGTACCACAAGGTTCCATATCCCAAAATTGAGTTTGGGGGTAATTGCCCAAACATGCAGGAAAAACGGGCCAAAAACAAGCATTTTTCTAGTTTCCAGACAATAACTTGTGTTTAAGTGAATGGATCTCTTTGAAATTGTACCACAAGGTTCCATACTACAAAGGTTTGGATTGAATTTAGGGGTAATTGCTCCAAGGGGGGATTTAAAAAGTTTGGGGGTGTCCAATTTTTTTAAGGGGTTCATTTTAATTTTTTTCAAAATTTTTCAAATTTCAAATTTTTGAAAAGTTTCAAGAAGAAAGAAGAAACCTTCAATTGCACAGTATTGCGCAATAGATTTGTAAGATCTTTTGTGTGTGTCAGGAACCTATATCAAGTCAAAAATTTGATCTTAATCCAAATTCAGACAATATCAAGCTTGAATATTGTGTCCAAATTTGACCCAACTCTTCATGGTTCATCCTCTGCAGTCGTATCAGGCTGGCCTCAGAGAAGCAATTAAGTATATTAATCCTTGCATTTGTATGACAATCATGCCATAAAATTAAAGCAATCAAATTAAGATGAATTAAAATTTTTAATTGTAAGGGTTACTGTAATTTATAAATTAATATCAAATCTCCATTTAACATTAGAATTCCTTCATTTTCTCATTTATAATAAGAAAAAAAGGTTACAAACATTGCATTTTAGTCATTTCAAGAGTGATTGGGATGTAACACAGTCTAAAAGTTTTCATGTGAAATACATGATAGCATGACAATTACCTTTTCCACCTGTAGTTCTTGGTTATCTCCCTTTAATAATTGTTTACATTGGAGAAGTTATTTAAATTACAAAAAAGTCAATTCAATCCTATGTCTCTATAGTGGGTGTTCTGTATTTCAAAGATATTTTATGGTATTTACAATACAATAAAAAGTTTAGAATTTCAACCTTGTACAAAAAGGTTAGGTCAGGATAGGTCTTTAGATTACTATTTTCAATACAATTAAATTAAAAGTTACTAAATCCGAGAGTTAACTGATAGCTATATAAGTAAGAAAGTTGATGAATTTTTATCAGGTAAATACAGGTAAAAGTTTTCTCAGGTGTATTATCTATGTGCATAAATTGACTATTATGGTATGTAGGCCACTTTTACTTCATGACATAACCTTGTATAACAGGTAAATAATACTTTTATCTTTCAATTAGAAAGTTACATTGTCATCTGTGTATTATATTGTCATTAATTGAAGGTAACTAAAAAACTAAATTGGAAAAAAAAACAAATAAACAAAGATGAATTTGTGTTTTGATGAACTAGCTAATGTTTGTTTTTCTGTAATATTTATAGCTGGGAGGAGATTTTCACATGCTTCAGTTATCAATTAAAATTTTGATCAGAGATTTCAATGTTAACATTTCTTTTGATGCTGTTAATTTATTTGTTACTCAGGTGGGGAAATGTTCGTCTTATTCATAGATTTTATTTTATATGTGTCAACCTTTTTAAATCCTGAGGTATATGTAAGAAAATGTTTTTGTTTCACCTTTCGCTTTGTGGTAGAAGAATTATTTGATAAGTAAATTAGCTGAAGGAGTTGTAGTATGTTAAAACAGAAATGAAAAATACTTTATTTGTAACATAAACTATAAAAAGTATATATATACTTGGCAAGTCCTCATTTGTAGAGTTGTACAGCTATAAAAGGTTCTGTGATTTTAATGTTAGTGTAAATATACTAATGATGAGTCAAGTCCAAAGTTCATTGGAGATTTGTTTAGTGATTAATGAACAGGAATGATAATTCCTTAATCGTATTCATAAGAGTGGCAGGATTTCATGACAGTTTGTTCACACATCCAGTTTATTGAAAGCGTTCACAAGGTGGTTGTTCTGCACTAACAGGATTACTTGTCAGTTGTTCACACAATTCATCCATAGTGTTCCACAGGCTGTTCTGCACGTTTAGGAATAGATGATAGTGTGTTCAAACAGGTTGTTCATTGAAAATGTTCACAAGATGTTTTTTAGCACTTACAGGATTACTTGATAGTTTGTTCACACATTTAGTTCATTGATAGTGGTCATAAGATTTGTTTTAGCAATTACAGGATTACTTGATAGTTTGTTCACACATTTAGTTCATTGATAGTGGTCATAAGATTTGTTTTAGCAATTACAGGATTACTTGATAGTTTGTTCACACATTTAGTTCATTGATAGTGGTCATAAGATTTGTTTTAGCAATTACAGGATTATTTGATAGTTTGTTCACACATTTAGTTCATTGATAGTGGTCATAAGATTTGTTTTAGCAATTACAGGATTATTTGATAGTTTGTTCACACATTTAGTTCATTGATAGTATTCATAAGGCTGTTGTTTAGGAGATAACTGTATTGTATTTTAAGCTCCAACGGCATCAATTGGGGATTTGATGGTCGCAAATTAAGTTTACTGGCGATGCGCCAGCGGCCATCAAATCCCCATTTGATGCTGTCGGAGCTTAAAATACATTATTGTTATCTCCATTCTAATGAAACTGACAGAAAAGAAAACAACGTTGAAACATGTAATTAAAATCTGCAATATTTCGTCTGCGCTTGCACATACGTCCCATAGCATCATTTGTCAATTGATGCCATATAAAAAAGTGACGTAATCCAATCAAAATGAACGTTACAAACGTTGTTGCATTTAACAATCATGATTAGTAGGATTACAGGACAGTTTTGTCTCTGGTGAAAAACTTGAAATGTAGCTTTTTACCTTATATTTGACTAGCTGAGTTTATAGGAAAACTGATACAATATGTGGATAAAAAAGCTGTTAAATCTTTTATTAGCCGTGATATAGGAACTTTTGATAACCACTGATTTATTTGAAATATATTTTTGACTTTATTGAAGGTATTTAATGTTTATTGATTAGCAATTGTTATGTTTTAACAACAAATTGTTTTTAATTTTCCAGAAGCTAGTTTTGCTGTACAAGCTAGAGCTATTAAGGATTATTTTAATGTGTATGATCCACAGTCGCTGACATTTAAGGAAGGGGATATAATACGGGTAAGTGTTCTCTCTTACATGACAGGAAACTTGTGCTTTAAAGATTCCTGAACTTATTTATTTTTTGTAGAGAGTCTTATAACAACAACACTTTAGGGACTGCTGCAGAAAATTTATTGATCGACATGTTTCGGTGCCTAGGGCACCGTCATCAGGATAAAAACAATACATAAAATCATGTTGAAGTAAAAAATCGGGTTGTTAAAATTTAAACGTCACAGTGTCACAATGGTAAGTAACGTTATTAATAGCAACGTACTGAAAGTGAAAGTGAAAGTTCATTGTAAGTATGTAAATAAACTATAAAAAGAAATTAAAATAAAATGTTTTTGTTGTGAAAATGTTTGTTAAAATTATTCTGCCAACATGTGTTTGTCCTCTTGCATCGTGGAAAGAATAATACAATTAGTTGTCAGGCTGTGTATAGACTGTATAGGTTGTGTGGTCTGAATGTTCTGTTAAATTTCTTCCCCAAAATAGACGACATTTTCTCAGCAATTCCGTACCATTTCGACTGGCTTCCCTTGGCCAGAGGTACTGCTTCCAATCGCGTCAGGAATGCTGTAAAATGTTTCGGTCGCCGAAAGTAAAGGACAAAGTATAAATATCACTAGTCTATGTTGAATTTTAACTATGTTTTCGTTCATCAAACTATCGGGAATGGCCAGTAATCTGTAAAAGTGGTTGTATCTCGAGGGTTGTATGTTTGATTAACATATTTTCGGGAGCATCAGATTAAATTTGAAGAATACGAAATCGGGTGCATTTAATTTCAAATGAATTCTGTTAGAGAGAAATAATTTCCTATCACTGTTCTTTTCCTCCTTAAGGCTCGTTTTGGGTTAAGATGGTCCGTTATTATCGATTTCTTTTCTTGTGGTTAATGGCAGCATTCTCGGAAGGTTCCTGTGGGTGCCTCAATAAAATATAACTTTGTTTACTCTGTGCGAATGGCTAGTATGATTAGCGCTGGTTGCAACGGCGGTTCCTTAAAAGGAATGCAGGGGTTCACGATAAAAAAATAAAATCAATTACAAACGAAAGTGAACCAACGCCTGGTGAGTCTGTAGTACGGTAGAGTCCATAAAGTGGATACCCGAGGGTATGCAGGGTCGTTATGATAAAAACATAAAATGTAGAGAGTCTTATAACAACAACACTTTAGGGACTGCTGCAGAAAATTTATTGATCGACATGTTTCGGTGCCTAGGGCACCGTCATCAGGATAAAAACAATACATAAAATCATGTTGAAGTAAAAAATCGGGTTGTTAAAATTTAAACGTCACAGTGTCACAATGGTAAGTAACGTTATTAATAGCAACGTACTGAAAGTGAAAGTGAAAGTTCATTGTAAGTATGTAAATAAACTATAAAAAGAAATTAAAAATAAAATGTTTTTGTTGTGAAAATGTTTGTTAAAATTATTCTGCCAACATGTGTTTGTCCTCTTGCATCGTGGAAAGAATAATACAATTAGTTGTCAGGCTGTGTATAGACTGTATAGGTTGTGTGGTCTGAATGTTCTGTTAAATTTCTTCCCCAAAATAGACGACATTTTCTCAGCAATTCCGTACCATTTCGACTGGCTTCCCTTGGCCAGAGGTACTGCTTCCAATCGCGTCAGGAATGCTGTAAAATGTTTCGGTCGCCGAAAGTAAAGGACAAAGTATAAATATCACTAGTCTATGTTGAATTTTAACTATGTTTTCGTTCATCAAACTATCGGGAATGGCCAGTAATCTGTAAAAGTGGTTGTATCTCGAGGGTTGTATGTTTGATTAACATATTTTCGGGAGCATCAGATTAAATTTGAAGAATACGAAATCGGGTGCATTTAATTTCAAATGAATTCTGTTAGAGAGAAATAATTTCCTATCACTGTTCTTTTCCTCCTTAAGGCTCGTTTTGGGTTAAGATGGTCCGTTATTATCGATTTCTTTTCTTGTGGTTAATGGCAGCATTCTCGGAAGGTTCCTGTGGGTGCCTCAATAAAATATAACTTTGTTTACTCTGTGCGAATGGCTAGTATGATTAGCGCTGGTTGCAACGGCGGTTCCTTAAAAGGAATGCAGGGGTTCACGATAAAAAAATAAAATCAATTACAAACGAAAGTGAACCAACGCCTGGTGAGTCTGTAGTACGGTAGAGTCCATAAAGTGGATACCCGAGGGTATGCAGGGTCGTTATGATAAAAACATAAAATGTAGAGAGTCTTATAACAACAACACTTTAGGGACTGCTGCAGAAAATTTATTGATCGACATGTTTCGGTGCCTAGGGCACCGTCATCAGGATAAAAACAATACATAAAATCATGTTGAAGTAAAAAATCGGGTTGTTAAAATTTAAACGTCACAGTGTCACAATGGTAAGTAACGTTATTAATAGCAACGTACTGAAAGTGAAAGTGAAAGTTCATTGTAAGTATGTAAATAAACTATAAAAAGAAATTAAAAATAAAATGTTTTTGTTGTGAAAATGTTTGTTAAAATTATTCTGCCAACATGTGTTTGTCCTCTTGCATCGTGGAAAGAATAATACAATTAGTTGTCAGGCTGTGTATAGACTGTATAGGTTGTGTGGTCTGAATGATGCAAGAGGACAAACACATGTTGGCAGAATAATTTTAACAAACATTTTCACAACAAAAACCATTGTGACACTGTGACGTTTAAATTTTAACAACCCGATTTTTTACTTCAACATGATTTTATGTATTGTTTTTATCCTGATGACGGTGCCCTAGGCACCGAAACATGTCGATCAATAAATTTTCTGCAGCAGTCCCTAAAGTGTTGTTGTTATAAGACTCTCTACATTTTATGTTTTTATCATAACGACCCTGCATACCCTCGGGTATCCACTTTATGGACTCTACCGTACTACAGACTCACCAGGCGTTGGTTCACTTTCGTTTGTAATTGATTTTATTTTTTTATCGTGAACCCCTGCATTCCTTTTAAGGAACCGCCGTTGCAACCAGCGCTAATCATACTAGCCATTCGCACAGAGTAAACAAAGTTATATTTTATTGAGGCACCCACAGGAACCTTCCGAGAATGCTGCCATTAACCACAAGAAAAGAAATCGATAATAACGGACCATCTTAACCCAAAACGAGCCTTAAGGAGGAAAAGAACAGTGATAGGAAATTATTTCTCTCTAACAGAATTCATTTGAAATTAAATGCACCCGATTTCGTATTCTTCAAATTTAATCTGATGCTCCCGAAAATATGTTAATCAAACATACAACCCTCGAGATACAACCACTTTTACAGATTACTGGCCATTCCCGATAGTTTGATGAACGAAAACATAGTTAAAATTCAACATAGACTAGTGATATTTATACTTTGTCCTTTACTTTCGGCGACCGAAACATTTTACAGCATTCCTGACGCGATTGGAAGCAGTACCTCTGGCCAAGGGAAGCCAGTCGAAATGGTACGGAATTGCTGAGAAAATGTCGTCTATTTTGGGGAAGAAATTTAACAGAACATTCAGACCACACAACCTATACAGTCTATACACAGCCTGACAACTAATTGTATTATTCTTTCCACGATGCAAGAGGACAAACACATGTTGGCAGAATAATTTTAACAAACATTTTCACAACAAAAACATTTTATTTTTAATTTCTTTTTATAGTTTATTTACATACTTACAATGAACTTTCACTTTCACTTTCAGTACGTTGCTATTAATAACGTTACTTACCATTGTGACACTGTGACGTTTAAATTTTAACAACCCGATTTTTTACTTCAACATGATTTTATGTATTGTTTTTATCCTGATGACGGTGCCCTAGGCACCGAAACATGTCGATCAATAAATTTTCTGCAGCAGTCCCTAAAGTGTTGTTGTTATAAGACTCTCTACATTTTATGTTTTTATTTATTTTTTGGTTTAGATAAACTTCTCAGTCTTTTGCACATAAAGGGTTATGCTGTAATTTTTTATAACCAATTAACCTTGTGAATTCATCTGGGTACTAAAACCATGTTCAGAATGTCTAGATTTTTGTGTAAAGTATATTTGTCACAAAAAGTATACTTTAGTTATTTTATGGAAGGAATTTAAGGTGTAAAAGTGTGTATGGCAAGTTTTGTCTAAGCTTGACCTCATTTTCATGTTGATTGGTCAATGTTAAGTTTTTGTGGTTAGCCAGGTTAGGTCAGCATATAAAATCCTATGGACAATTGATGTTTCTACATTTGGTGTACTGAATGATTGTATGGTGTTCATGTCTATTTGGTAGTGCTTGTCTGACCTTGACATCTTACTGAATCATTGATAATAATAATGTGATACTTGTAGTAAAACCTTTATCATAAAGACTTTCAATATAAATTCAATGATGATCAGTAAAGCAGCACTCTTGTGTTTATTGTTGGTTACTACTGCATTTAGAAGTAGCAGGGTAAATCCCCGTCATATGTAATTGGTTTATAATATATGAATATCATTGTAGAATAGAATTATATAGAAATGATACATGAAGTTTCCTTGAACTGTGATACTACCAGATTAATGTAAGGCCTTCTGTAAATATCATTATAACTAGTTATCATACCGGACCATAGTAGGTATTCTCTGTAAGTGGTTGTTGTGTACTCTTCAAAAATAGTTTCAAATTAGAGGTGTTATTTTTTCAAGCTTTCAAAGAGTAGATATTTTGCCTTAGATTTTTTGGGGATAATGATTTGAACCAATTATGTGTTTTTTTTTTATTAACATGAAGAGCTTGCTTTATTAAAAATGTTTGACAGTCTTATCAATTAAAATGTCAAAGGTGAACTTCCCGTTATTAAATAATGCAAATTGGTGAAATTTGTTATCTATTTATGAGATGTCTAAGGGACGACATCAAAAGTTCAATGTAGGATAAAAAACTGAATTCACATAGTTTTTTCACTGACACCCCCACCCCCTCTTAACTTAATTTGGGAAAAATTGATTGACCAATATAGATACATGTAAAAATCAATGTAGGATAAACAAAACTTGCAGCAATTTTACCCCCCACCCCCAAACTATTTGAATTAAGTTGTTTATCCTACATCGATCTTTTGATGTCGTCCCTAATTAGTGTATGATGTATCACAGAATTAGATTACTATTTATATGTGGCTCCAATTGATTTATTCTTTTTTTATTCAGTTCAAATAGAACTAAATTATCTCCCCTTTGCCAACAAAATTTCATATATTTGTGATTTAAGTGAAATAGCTTTGACACCTACTTCTTTTATTGAATTATTCTACTATGCTGTAATTCTGCTTATTATCCTTATTTTTCTCTGAAAAAATGCACAATTCACAAGTTTGTTTAGATTAAGTGATGTTGGTTTTCTTGTTTTCTTGTTTTGTATCCTTTAATAGCTTCACTATGCTGTATGGGTTTTGCCCTAGCCAAAGGCTGTTCTATAACCTATAGTTGTTATAAATTTCTACATCATTTGGTCTCTGGTTGAGAGTTGTCTCATTGGCAAGCATCCTACATCTTATTTGTATATTTATTTTATAATCTGATGTTATACAGATAAAAATGATTGCTTAGTTTAAGTCTATTTTAGTGACATGTCACTTATTACACATGATATAAGATACATGTTAACATTATGTCATGGATAAGAACATTAATATTACAATGAGTAATACAACTTTTAACTGGTTCCCTGATGATGAAATCACAGAAGTTTGTATGTCCAGTAGGTCTGGCTGAGATTTGTTTGTTTTTGGTCAAGTGTTATCACTTTTTAAGGTCAGTGTTCTATGTATGATAACTTGTGTATTGTAAACGTCATGTCAAGTCAAGGTCAAACAAGATAACTGTTAAATGAAGGACCAAGACCTAGTTTTAAGATGGACCTGTGTTTAATGTTGAGAGCATCAGATCAGTAGCATATGATTCTTGGTAGTATGCTTAGGACTATTAAGAAGTATGTTATTTTTATAATTTGGTTTACTGGATACTGTTTTATTGTTTAGTTTTATTTATGTGGGTAATTTTCATCTTTCGTTCAGATTTAAATAAAATAGTGATGACACTTTTTAATACTTCATTTCATGATTAGTGTGTTTTTGCATTGTGTCTCCTAGAATTAGTTTGAAGCATCACATTGCGGTATTTTACATGACAATGTTTGGATTTAGGTTCATCTGTTGTGATACTGCAATTGTTATTCTAAATGTCCCTAGAATTCCTAAGAAGAGGCAAACTACATATTTAGGATTATTTCAGAAGCTTCTTATAAGAGCACAACATTATGTTTCAAATGTACATATATAAAATTCAAACTGTTGGAGTGGTTGAGGTGAGGTGGGGAGGGAAGGTATATAAACAGAATATTACTTGAGTGATATAAACCATCTTCAGAAAATGATTCTAAGGCTGAGCTACACAATTCTACCCATGATATGGCAGTGTTAACCTTTTAGTACAATGTGAAATGATTCTAAGGCTGAGCTACACAATTCTACCCATGATATGGCAGTGTTAACCTTTTAGTACAATGTGAAATGATTCTAAGGCTGAGCTACACAATTCTACCCATGATATGGCAGTGTTAACCTTTTAGTACAATGTGAAATGATTCTAAGGCTGAGCTACACAATTCTACCCATGATATGGCAGTGTTAACCTTTTAGTACAATGTGAAATGATTCTAAGGCTGAGCTACACAATTCTACCCATGATATGGCAGTGTTAACCTTTTAGTACAATGTGAAATGATTCTAAGGCTGAGCTACACAATTCTACCCATGATATGGCATTGTTAACCTTTTAGTACAATGTGAAATGATTCTAAGGCTGAGCTACACAATTCTACCCATGATATGGCAGTGTTAACCTTTTAGTACAATGTGAAATGAATACAGGAAACAAGTTTACAAAAATGATATTTAAACATCCATCTTTTTCTTGAATCCATAGTTGTTTAAGTTGAACTACTAATGATTGTTTCAAATGTTCTTGGGTTTTTTTTGTGTACTTTAAACATGAAAGAACAACTCCTGGTTTTGGTGAATTAGTAATTCTAATAGTAAATATTGTCGTTCCACAAAAAGATTTTCAGTCGCTATTACTT
>JAHUZM010000139.1:0-85022 GCA_019925275.1 Mytilus edulis
CTTGTGATACGCTATTCGTACAAGACTATTTTAAGGATCTATTTTGCTGGAGCTCACCTTCACTAGTTTGGTCGAAGTATTTTAAAAACATTTTCTGTTAATTTAGTTATTTTTACTTGCAAGACAAAATGGAAGACCAATCAAAGACAATATATATCAGTGGGTGTACATGCATTGGCATTTTTAAAAAGGTTAATTTATTATGTAATTAAAAGGAATCCCAGAAATAAAAAAATCTTTTGGCTTATAGTTAAAGTCTGTGCATGGCATTTGTTTTATTATACTTGTATGGTGTCATTTAATCGCGCTTTTGTTGCATGATTTCCCCACTTGTTCATGTGTTCATTTAAAAAAATTATAAAAAAAAAAAATAATACCCTCTTTCGTTTAAAAAATACATATGGTGAACTATGTATTTGAAGCTCGTCTTATTTTCTTCTACCTATATGATAATGCTCTCTTATAAATACGTTTTATACAAACACGATTAATCATTTGATACAAAAATGTCGTAATTTTAATACGGATGTTTCTTAGAATTGACGGTCAACCTTTAAAAAATAACGGTCATCCTTTTACAAACTACGGTCATCTTTTAAACAATTACGGTCATCCTTTACAAATTACGGTCATCTTTTAAACAATTACGGTCACCCTTGTTATGAATCGCTGATTCTGTTACGATCATCTCGATTGATTTCGATTGTAATTAACGGTCATCTGAGCTATTTTTTCAAATCAAATTTCCTGTTTCATACACATTTCTCGGTAGTAATTTGTGATTTTCGTGTGAAACTTTTATAAATTTACATCAATGTATGCTTTTTAAAGAAAACACTTTAACAGCCAATACAGATACTGACCTAATTTTTCATTTGACATCTTGGAATGACCGTGAATGCAGTTACGGTCATCAGCCTTACAAAAAACTGTTGATTGATTGAAGAGAAGCTATCAACAATCTCGATATAAAACAAATTATCAAAATAGAACAGACAAAATATGACAAAAAAAACAAACATTAACGAGGTACCAGACTTGAAACATACACAAGAAAAGAGGTATAATAATATTACCAAACAGTAGACTTTCAAAAAGTGCATAAAAGAACATGCAATAAAAACTAATGAATAAAAGTGCTTACAGCCCCAGTCACACTCATGTTTCAAGAGCTACGTTTTACTATGTTTTGAAAGCGTAGCTAAACAGGAATATACGTAACGAAGTGTATCCAAAAGTAGTGATCCTTCGTTTAAAATGGGACCTGTCCCGTATGTTTTGAAAATTTAACAACAAACTTAGCGAAAATTAAAACCTAGTAAATACGTTTCAAAGCTTAGCGGAACGTAACAAAACGTGCTAACTACGTACCGAAACGTATCAATGAGTGGTGGAAACGTAGGTCTACACGTGCTAATACGTCGCAAAACGTGATAAGAACGTAGCACAAACCTAGTTAAACCTAGCTTTCTAAATAACGGGGCATTTTTATTCCAAACATAGTTGAAACGTAGCATTTTAAAACGTAGTAAAACATGACAGTGTGACTGGGACTTAACTGTATACAGACAGTATTAAAAACAAAAATATACCAACAAAAATAAACAATGTTATACTGTTTAACACAAAGTTCGAAGTTATAATCAGAGCAGCATTCTAAAATAATTTCCTCTTACGACTGACTTTGACTTTTGTAACATCTGTTTGTTTTACCTCTTTGAAAAATGCATACAAGAATAGTCTGACATGAACTTCTAATAGAACACAACTTGTCGTTAGCGTATCCAAAACCGATACGACAAAAAGATGCTAGCATAGATTTTAAATTTATATAAACTTCAATTTTTATTTCAGGTAGATATTGTCTTTTAGAACATGGGAGGTTTGGCAGAATTGATAAACACCTCTAGTTTGACTTCGATTTTCAACAAACTTATAGTAAGACAACGGTTTGTATGAAAAGTATAAAAAAAAGTTTCAACGTTTCTTTTGTACTTCAATATAAGGTGCTTTATATTGTCACTTTCTTTTAAAGCAAAGACTAACTTTTGCGGTAAATTCTTAATAAAGTTAGCTTTATAAATGATAGTATCGTTAAAAGCTTGATTCGGGAAAAACGTTTTAATACAATTCCTGCAGATGGTATCATACTTCTACAATAAATCTCAATATTTATATAAAACTAAGTAAAACAGCTGGATCAATTTGTGATATTGTGAGATACTTAAATCCCTGCTTCAAAGGTTTAGTAAACAATCTATAAGCATTGTGGCACCGTTAAAGTCCACAATTCCTCTAAAGTCCACAACACCGCTAAAGTCCACAACAAATTACCGCTAAAGTCCATAACGCCGCTAAAGTCCACAAAATGACCTCCGCTAAAGTCCACAAGAAAACGCCGTTAAAGTCCTAACTAACAAGTTCCGCTAAAGTCCACAAAAAAGCACCGTTAAAGTCCAAACAGTTTTGTTTTACTCCCGTTTAGTCTAGATCTAATGAAAAGCATGGACTTTTGTTCTTGGAAAGTATTTCTTTTTAATTTGAATTATATTTTTGATAAATGAAAAGATTACAGTATCTATTTTGATCCCCATCGGCATAAATCTGATCTTTGTATTGCGATTTTCTATCAATCAAACAGACAACATTTCTGAAAAGGGATATAGCTATGGTGCGCTTTTTGTATTCTTAAGTAAACATTTGTACATCCACAAGACACTCAAACATAGCGTTCTGTTAGGCTCCACAGCAGCCAAAAACGGTCCGTTTATCTAAAAATAGACTTTGAACCATAATTTTCTTGTTTGAAATCAACATATTGATACAGAATTCCACACATTCATGCATTTTGTAGTGTTTAGCAGATTTCCATCACTCATTGGTTTGCATGTTTGTTTTTTTTTTCTAAAAGGAAAATGTATTTGTTTCAGAATGCGTAAAAGATGAATTGAATAAATTATACGCGGATGCGGTTCTATATTGTGTATTAACCATGATGACAAGTATAAACAATTTTATTTCAACAATGCTACAGGATATACATTGTGTATGTTCCAGATAATATGAGTACGCGTACGGTCCGGACCGTATAAGTATACACGAACGCATGCTCGACCCGTATCAGTATAGTGACTATACTCGTACGGTCTAGGTACGAGCTCGACCTTACACGTGTATTTGGACCATATGGGTTGATTTGTCAAATATCAATAGTTAAAAAATGAAATAAAAACTTTAACAGAATACAAAAGTGGAAATTGAAATTGAGTTCAAATGCTCGCTGAAATTGAAGTTATTGGAAGTACATGGGTCATTATCAAAAAAACATGCAAAACTATGTTATTGGGTCTTTTTAAGTCACAGACATGAAAATATATCAAAATAACACTTGAATATGTTAGATGTGAATGTTTTGTGATGCACAATATACTGTTTACAGTGTGAAATGTTATAAAAACATCCTTATTGTTTTCTTAAACCCTTGAAGATAGCCAGAATTGACTGTTATTTTTTACTATAAATCCTTTCAGACTTGAAAAAGGACTATTATTCATATCATTTGTTATTATGATTTATCACTTTTTATTGCATTTTGATACATACAAACATTTTTTAATGATTTTGGGAGGTGTATGTTGGTTTTATAATAAAACTTTTCTCCAAAAGGAAATGTAACATTTTTTAAGTCACTGGTGTTACCAAAGGACAAATTAGTAGGATAAAAGTTATCTTTCGCAAGATTTGGGCATTTACAACAGTTTCTCCCTTAGCAATGTTACCTGTAAGCATTTTATGCAAAAGAAAACAAACAATTACATGTATGTTGAAGATTGAGTGAAAAAATGGTAAAAGTAAGTAAAGGTTATATCGGAATTGGGAATAGTGTCCATGGTGTACCCTTTATAAAAATCCTTTTTTGAATAGATTTCCTTAACTTTGAATAATGAAACATATTGATTATAGAAACATGCACCAGTAAAAACATATAGAATAGGGGAATGGAGCACTTATTTCGTAACTGAATCTTAAAATACACCTTAAATCATTGGTGGTACTATTATGGTGAGGACCATTTTGATAAAATAACACCATTGACCAGTTTAGTAACACCACTGAATATATCATGACAATCAGCATTGTTTTGTGTTTCTTACATGTTTAACAAGCTAAACATCATATTATTTATGGAAAAAACAATACTTATTTAACAATGTTTTAACAATATCATGTATTACATATACACAGTTTTCACAAACGGATGTATGCTGGTAACACCAATGACACTATTTAGTAACACTATTGACATTTCTAGTAATGAATGTTATGTTATATAATTTGAGATTTTTTAGCCTAAGAATTATTTTGTCATCTTTTTCTTTTGCTCGGTGATCTTGGCTTTGTATTCAGTACTTGATAAAGGTAAAATTTGAAATGTGATGTCATTGGTGATACTTTTGTGTCATTGGAGTTACTGACGGGTCAGTGTTGTTACTATATAAAAATGCGACATTTTTTTTTTTTTTATCTTTATTCATAATTGAAAGTGTTTTTAGGTCGTGTACGAAGGATTAGGTATATTATTATCATTTAATCTTATACAATTCACATATATTCAGTTTAAGTGTATTTTTTAGTATTTACAACGGCCATAATTAAGACAATGTATTCTGAAATTTATGTTTAAATAGAATGCACAGCTATATGAATAATGTCAATAAGTGGTAATTTAAACCTAAACAACAAATTGGGACAGTTGTTTGATGTTAAACAGTAGTATTTAGTACCTAAATGTATGCTTTAAATTGGCAACACCATTGACAATATTCTTTCAAAGGATGACCTAAAATTGTTAAAATTGAAGAAACTCTTCATTTTTCCCATT
Organism: Mytilus edulis; assembly: GCA_019925275.1. Classification (NCBI taxonomy): domain Eukaryota; kingdom Metazoa; phylum Mollusca; class Bivalvia; order Mytilida; family Mytilidae; genus Mytilus; species Mytilus edulis. The sequence continues at coordinate 4,883 of JAHUZM010000139.1, forward strand.
GCATATTTCTGAATATCGTTGCTACTATATTATAGAATAGCGGGACACATTTAAATGTTTTAAACAATGACATAATTTTTCAAAATATTACCTCGTCGAAATTTGCACTTTTTTTATGATGACCCACATACGTATATATGTTTTTAAAATAGAATTATAATAGAAAAAAAACGTCAAGCCAGTAAATGGTCAGAAGGATGTTTCAACTATAATTTGTTGTTATACATGTATATGTCGTGTACAAGTTGCGATTTTGTACAGGTTATAACATGTACAAAAATATCGTACATGTTATAACTTGTATAATTCTAAAATACAAGTTATAACATGTACAAAAGTACCTCGTACATGTTATAACCTGTACAAAATTTTGCTTAAAAATGGTTTTAACTTGTACAAATTTGAAAAGTAAAGATATGCTTCTATTATTGCAACAGATGTTATTAACCTCAATAAAGATTTTCATCACTTTTTGATTATTTATTTATGTTTGTGTGCTATGTTATTTTTTGATATAGTTAATGTTCAGGGGTCGGTATTATGAAGCATTCCTAAAACCTGCCATACGATATATTAGGACATGTCTTATTATCTTCTTATGACAATCTATAGACATATCTCAGAACTCGTCTTAAAGATGGCGTAGGATGATCTTAGCAAAAATAAACTTAAAGTTGTCACTGTATCGGTTATGAAAAGGTTCAAGGATAAAATGGTGCATCATTGCTTAAAATCAATATATTGAAGTTTTAAACTCCTAATTATCCGTCAACCTACAAAGATTTAGCAAGAAAATGAGAATTGATAATAAGATAATAAATGAGTGTTATTTATATAAATAAATTTATGACTAATCCTAAGACCTTCATCAGACACCTCTCTTGTAGTCCTAACTTTGAGACCAATTTTAAGAGCTGTTGTAATTTAGGAATACTTTGTGAAACCCGCTTAGAAGTGAGATATGTCATAAGACCATCCCAAGACATGTCTTAGTCCTAAGACAGCTTTATGAAACTGGTCCCAGAAGCATAGTTTTAATACTTTCTTTATACCATTTAAAACGCACATGCAGTCAACAAACACTATTCAGTATTCTAATCTGATGAATTATAATTGTGAGTATCCACCTTGAAGGCAATAGTAAAATACTTTCATTCTAGATGACACTAAAAGACGTAAGAGGATAGCCAGGATAGATTTCTTTACAAATAAAATTGAGATTCGAAATAAGGATTGTGTCAAAGAGACAACAACCCGACCATAGAGAAGACAACAGCCAAAGACCGCCAATACCTGCTTTCAAAGTAGAGGATGTATATTTAAAACATGAAAATGACATTCGCCTCATGCAATGCTCTTATACTTTTTCAAAAAAATAATAACGTGAGGTATAAATAAGCCATGCTAAAGGCCAAACATGTTGAAGAGTAGATTCAATGATATTTATAATGAAGCGTGGTCAAATGAAAACAATTTCAGCTCTCTTTTGCTTTTACAGAGTAGGCATATGAGCCATTGCTTTAGTTTTTGCATGCTATAAAACGAGGGGTAGGAATATTACGCAAAATTTTAAGGCATTGATCTTAAAAATTTCAAAAAAAGGAAATGTGTACTTTAAGTAAATAGTGTCACACTGATGTAAGTCATGATGCACTGCATAAAACATACAATTACATAAAAACACATTATGCCAACATAAGTCACGAAGCATACATTTCTGAAACTTTGAGATTATTGTCCTCTAAAGAAAAAAAAACACGTTCTGGCCTATTGATTGTTATAACCTGTACAAAATCGCAACATGTACACGACATATATATCATCATTGTATCATGTAAATCTACGTTTTTCATAAAAAATATTTAGGGACTATTTCATGCCAGATTTTAATCAAAACTGGTACCAATGAAAGCAGAATTCTCATTAGTGTATTTGTTTATTTGGGAATATAATTATTTTGACGCGTTAATAATCAATTTCTCATGATATAGTACAAAGTTTATATTTAATCAAAAAGTTTGATTTGCATCAGCAGAAAAACAAATTAAAATAACCGAAGAAAATTATGACTTAATAAACAAATATCTATTCAGACAAATCTGCGTCTTTCAACAAATGGTTTGTGAAAATCCAACTGTATATACCGTCATATGTAGTTTTGAATATTTTTTTTAATGATTTTTACATTCACTGACCGATTGATTTGTGTGTTGAGAAATCCAGAACTAATAACAATATATGCAGATGAGCATTGGAGGGTGTGAGAATATGATATAAAAGGCAATACGAACGTTCATCTTGCATTGAACCCGAACACCAACAATTGTGGAACTATCATATAATCATAATTATTGATAAAATGTACGTCACATCAAAGTTCATGATATCGCATTCAGAGTTAATCTCCTTTCTTTATTCTCTTTTAGGATACATTTTTTACATCGCGATGGCCGTGAGGGCATTTCGATGTATTGCTATCGTTTAGATTTCCATTACGTTACTTTCGTTTTGGGTTTGTAACCGATCTATTAACAAAATAAATACAAAAACATAAAGGAGTGCAAAAGTAACATTCCTTATCGTTTGTTATAAATACATCTCTTCAATGAATACTGACAAAAATATTTTTGTTTATAACATAAATTAATAATAAATTTTTTTTCGTTAGATACATATGTATAAGTAAAAAATCATTGATAATATCTATGCACACGTACCGAAAATTGTTTAAACTTGGACGCATACCGGAGAATATCTCAAGAACGTTTTGGGGCAATCCCAGCAAGGACCGGTAACTCTGCATGGAGTTTTTGCGGAAAATATGAATTCTTTCTCATATCCAATCTTTTAGAAATCGAATTTTTACCGAAGAATGTCCACCTTGCACTTGCACTGCACTTTCATAAGAATAGAAGAATACAATGATGAACCAATGGATGATAATTATATATACATGCAGGGTTTCCGCTGGCGGTCGCCATTTTCGCAATTTGCGAAAAAAATAATAATTGTGGCGATTAAAATTCGTCATTGGCGAAAGAATTTGGCGACAAGTTGTCAATACACCAACAAGAAATGATCGCATACTAGATCTAATAATGATTAATAACCCAACATACATCAACAAAGTAACCACACTACCACCAATAGGTTCAAGCGACCATGATATTGTCTATGCCGAAGCAGACATCTGGCTTAAGAGAATAAGAGAAACCCCACAAAAAGTATACAAGTATAACAAAGCCAACTGGGACGAAATTAAACTTGACATAAGTACCATCTACAAATCAATCATTGACAACTATGATTCTCTTAACACCAATGAGCTATGGGAACTATTTAAAACCAAACTCATCAGCTCTGTCGAAAAACACATTCCATCAAAAATCCTACGAAACAAACATCGATTACCGTGGATATCTGATAAATTAAGACGACAAATTAACAAGAAAAACAAACTTTACAAAAAGCGAAAAAACAGTGAATACACAGAGAAATATAAAAAGATGAAAGCTCAGGTACAAAAAGATCAAAGGAAAGCCTACTGAGAATATATTGAAAAACTTATATGTGATCTTCCAATTAATGAACCAGACATTCAAATACAAAATCAGAGCAAACCTAAGAAACTCTTTCAATACATCAAGTCAATAAGAACTGACAAATCTGGTATCTCTGCACTAAAGAAAGACGGCAACATCATTACAGACGCCACAGAGAAAGCAAATCTCTTAAACGAACAATTTCAATCTGTATTTACCCCAGTTACAGATGACCCAATTCCAAACAAAGGCATCAGTTCACATCCTAATATCAGCGAATTACATATAACACCAAATGGGATCGAAAAACTCTTAAATAAGATCAACCCACATAAAGCCACCGGCCCAGATAACATCAGTGGCCGCTTACTGAAAGAAATGAAGACAGAAATTGCACCAATACTATGCTTAATCTTTAACAAATCATACAACACTGGTATTACACCTAACGACTGGAAACACGCTAGAGTCGCACCAGCATATAAAAAAGGGGATAAGCATAAACCGGTCAATTATAGACCTATTTCATTAACTTGTATTTGCTGCAAGTTAATGGAACACATAGTAACATCACACATTATGAAACATCTCGAATCAAATAACATCTTGTACGACCTTCAACATGGCTTTCGGCGCTCTCGTTCTTGTGAGACACAACTTCTCTCCTTCATTCAAGAACTTCAATCCACAAACAATTCAAATACACAAACAGACCTTGTAATAATGGACTTTGCGAAAGCCTTTGATAAAGTTCCGCATCGTCACTTACTATACAAATTACACTATTTTGGCATTAATGGAAACACTTTAAATTGGATCTCTGCATTTCTCTCTGATCGAACCCAGACAGTTGTTCTGGATGGAAGATCATCAAGCACAGTCCCAGTCACCTCTGGGGTTCCTCAAGGTACTGTCTTAGGTCCTGTCTTATTCTTGGCGTATATCAACGACCTTCCAGACTACCTTACACATAGCAAACTAAGACTATTTGCTGATGACAGTATCTTATACATGCCAGTTAAATCCCAGAGTGACTGCCTAAAACTGCAAGCTGACCTTGACGCAGCTGCAAAATGGGAAGAGGACTGGCTGATGGCCTTCCACCCAGACAAGTGTAATGTTCTCTCTGTAACAACTAAACGTCAACCTTTAAAACATAATTACACTCTCCACAATCATATACTAGAATCTGTTACATCTGCTAAGTACTTAGGCATCACATTACAATCAAACCTTAAATGGGACAAACACATAGATGACAATATATCAAAGGCCAACAAAACTCTCGGCTTCCTTCGAAGAAATCTGAAAACATCAAACCAAAACATCAAGAGCCAGGCATACCAAGCACTTGTCCGTCCCAAACTTGAATACTCTTGCTCAGTTTGGGACCCCCACACTTCAGAATCTATTTCAAAGATAGAGATGGTCCAAAGGCGAGCTGCTCGGTATGCCTGCAACAGGTATCATAATACTAGTAGTGTATCAAACATGCTGAACACACTAAACTGGCCTATTTTGACACAACGCAGACTGCGTGCACGACTGGTTATGATGTACAAGATCACACATCAACTTGTTGCTATACCATCTAGCACAATTCTCATTCCATCAGACTCAAGAACCAGAAAACATCATTCTCACACCTTCAGACATATTTATACATCAAAAGACTCGTACAGATTTTCATTCTTCCCATACACAATAACTCAATGGAATCTTTTACCAACCACAGTAGTTAATACACAGACAGTCGACTCTTTCAGAGATCAGCTAACATATGCTGTTCTCTCCACTATTATTTAAAAAACTTCGTCTCATGTACATAGTTTTAATCACTACATCTGTTCTTTGCACTGTTTGTAAATATAACTTAATTTTAATAAATAGGCCACGTATGCACCAGTTATTAATCATCTTTATTCAGATGGAAAACTGGAAAACTTAAAGAAGAAAAAGAAGAAGACAGAAATATATATAACGATTTATTTTCCTCCATCTTGTTTATTTCCTTTTTTCGAGTTTCTCGGACTTTACCCGATCAGAAAATACTCGGAATTCACCTTGACCTCATTAAGATTTGTACAGAAAATCAATAATCAGCTGATTGCATTTTATACCTATCGACAACAAAGGACTAATTAATAAAGGTGTTGATTGAATTGTTTGACAAAATGATATGGTTAAATAGCTTCCGCTAAATGTCACATACATAATTTATTTACCACTTAGCGACGCACGTGTTTAAAGCAAACTTTTGACGTTTCCTCTCCTGTTAAAGATAGTTTAGAAAAGAAAGCTGTTGTGACGAAAAATGTTCAAAAGCAAGAAAAATCTCTGATTTAAAACTTAAATTATCCGTTGACTTAAATATAGGTTATTGATTAGGGAGACTGCTTTAAAGTCGTTTTAGTGACACACGTACGTGTTTCAAGCATAGTTTTACGTCTCAACTTTTTCATTTACGATGGTCAAGAAAAGAAAACTGTCGTTATGAAGAAATCTATCCAAAAGGTTAAGAACAACCCCTCGAATGAGAGTAACCCTTCAATGTAATGACTACACATGAAATGAGGGATCAATTTCATGTGATACAGGCTTTTGTTTTGTTGTAAAAACCACTTCTTAGTACAAAAGGGCACATCAGTATTTTTCTTTAAAAAAACTTTCCCTACTACGAACTATACTGGTATTATATGATAAAAATATGTCCATTAATTGTGTTATATTCCAGGACTTATATCTTTTTATGCCCCACCTACGATAGTAGAGGGGCATTATGTTTTCTGGTCTGTGCGTCCGTTCGTTCGTCCGTTCGTTCGTCCGTCCGTCCGTCCGTCCGTCCGTCTGTCCCGCTTCAGGTTAAAGTTTTTGGTCAAGGTAGTTTTTGATGAAGTTGAAGTCCAATCGACTTCAAACTTAGTATACATGTTTCCTCTGATATGACCTTTTTAATTTTAATGCCAAATTAGAGGGTTTACCCCAATTTCACGGTCCACTGAACATAGAAAATGATAGTGCGAGTGGGGCATTCGTGTACTGGGGACACATTCTTGTTTATTATTAAAAGTATAGTGGCCCCCTCATTTAGAAAAGTTGTTTAAAATACAATGAATATTTTTCCCTTTTACTAAGTTAAAAAAAATTATGTTGTTTTAAAGTAAATGTTTAGTTTTTATTCATTAAAATGTAGACTCTAAAATAAGTTTGAGAGAATAATCATAGACACAATGGGGCAAAATCATCTTATTTAAGGGAAGGGGGGTAGAAAAAAAAGGTAAATTATAAACGAAAAATATAATTATGTTACTTGGCGAAAAAAATAATAAAGTGGCGAAAAATATATTGTTTTGGCGAAAGAGGTGGCGAAAAAAATAATTGACCCAGGGGAAACCCTGTATACATGTAACTGTTATATTAATATAATATTAATCACCAAACCAGTGTATACTGACTAATTTATATCACTACAATATAATAGTTATTACGGTGAGGTTGATTTTCCTATCTTTTATTCATCATCCACGTACAAACTTGTCTTAGATTTTTTTTTATCTCTGTATATTAACCTCAGTTTCAGGTATAGAGATATGATTTTTCTAAGACAAGTGATTTTGACCATCCACAAGAACTTGCGGTCATCCGAAGCTCAGTATTTCAGTACTTTGATTAGTATTTTGAAAAGCCTAATGGAAGTCTTGTATGAAGATTTGAGCTGAAACTTTAACGAATTATAAACTTTCAAGGAATCATTATGTTAATGATTTTTTTAATACAATCTTATTGGTTATTGTATGACAGATTTAGTGTTTTGTGAGTTTATACATATTAAAATCTTTAAGTAATTTTGCATGACTTGTGATTAAAAACACTTTACCAAGTTAAATAGATTTTGTATGCATTTTTTTTTTATTGAAAACAAATACATAGTGCACGGTACCCAGTACAAAGTACACACTTACACAGTATGGAAGCAGTCAATATAAAAATAAGGAGATGTGGTATGATTGCCAATGGGACAACTATCCACCAAAGTTCAAATGAAGTGAGTGTTAGGAATACGACAACAATTTGTTGTTTTTATAAGAGAGTGCCAATGGCGTACAAGGGCAGTAAGTAAGTAAGTAAGTTAGTAAATAAGGGAGTGCGGTCAATTACGAAGTAGTTGATAAGGATAAGAGTCGAACACATTTGCCTTAACCGGGATTCATTGTTAACATCCTTGTGATTACTGTAGATATACCTCTTAAATCGCTCGGCAAACCAGGCCTCGGAAATAATTTAAATGATAAAAGAAATATATGGTATAATTGCCGATGAGACGATTCAATCTCAATCAGAGAATTTAACAACTATTTTAGATCACCGTACGTCCTTCAATAAAGAGCAGAATCGATACTTCACGGAAAGCTATAAAAGGCCCGAAATAAAAAAAATAATGTTAAAAACAATTCAAACGAGAAAAGTAACGGCCTGAAATATTTACATAACAATAAACAAGAAAATAATATGACATACATAATACAAACGACAGCCAACGAGTTACATGTTCCTGACTTGGACAGGTACATACATAATGTGACACAGTTAAACACATTACTGGCGCCAAACCCTTCCCTAACCTGGAATAAAATTAACGGTACCAATTTTCTTGCACCAGATGCGCATTTCGACAATACATGTCTCTTCAGTGATGCTCGTGGCCAAAATATTTAAAATCCAAAGCTTATATAATCCTGGACCTGGAACAGTGTTGAAACAGTACAACACATACACTATTACTATTGTGCCAAAGTTTGCGTAAATTCATTATAAGTCAAAACCTAATCAATATCCTATAAACTGATATAAGTATGATGCAAGTAATACTTATATTTCCACTTTGGTCTCCAGAAGAGTATTCTATTTATTGTTGAGTTGATGTCTCATTGAAATGTACTCAAATCAGATTTTATTGAAAAAAATAATGTTATATTGAAAAGAGGAAAACATTTCAATGTAGATAAATCAAAAATATAATATAAATTCATATTTTATGTATTCTCTCCGTAAAATAGAGGCGTTTTAAAATCACCATAACGCAAAAAAAGTAACGTTGCCTATAATATTATAGTGAACGACAAATTAGCGACGCTGTGACATTTTGGTAGACCACCATGCGATCGCTTTATTTTGCAATTGATGATTTGTAAATTACTCCTTGCTTTAAAGTTAAAAATACCAAAATGTTTATTTTGCAAAGGAATTTGAGATGATGGTGATGTTTTCGGAAATCGATCTTCTTTTACTCTTTTTGAAGGTTTTTAACTACTTGTCCTTAATAATAGTAGACACCCATTCAACGCATCGATGTCCGATACTAATCGATAAAAATATAATTTAAAGCATAGAATTTTTTTTTTTTTTTTAATTTGGAATTTATTATACTGGATTCATTTTTCCGTTCTGAAAATCATAGCACATAATTTTTCGTTGTTTTCTATAGCCAACACCGAAATTAATAACGTAAAGCGTTGGTTAAAGGTTTTGTAATTATAGGAAACCTTTTGGGATTCATTCACTTCGTATTTTTTTTGTTTAATGTTATAATTAAGATTGCTGTCCGAATGAATGCCGTTCAAATGTTAAAGATTGGGAGAAACGCTTAATTTGTACATTAGTCACGTCAAAAAGTGATTATATGTATAGAATAAGAAGAAAAAAGAAAAACATTATTCAAGAATGCAGTAATTATGTAATAATTAATAACTTACGAATTTTCGAACATTTTTAAAATGATGTCCAAATTGGCCATCATCATCACATTAAATACAAAGATCAAATTAATAGAACAAAATCATATACAGATACTGTACTTTTTTTCATTTATCAAACTAAAATTGAGAATGGAAATGGAGAATGTGTCAAAGAGACAACAACCCGACCATAGAAAAGACAACAATAGAAGGTCACCAACAGGTCTTCAATGAAGCGAGAAATTCCCGCACCCGGAGGCGTCATTCAGCTGGCCCCTAAACAAGTATATACTAGTTCAGTGATAATGAACGCCATACTCAACTCCAAATTGTACACAAGAAACTAAAATAAAAAATAATACAAGACTAACAAAGGCCAGAGGCTCCTGGGACAGGCGCAAAAATGCGACGGGGTTGAACATGTTTATGAGATCTCAACCCTCCCTTTACCTTTAGCCTATGTAGAAAAGTAAACGCATAACAATACGCATATTTAAAATTCAGTTCAAGAGAAGTCCGAGTCTTATGTCAGAAGATGTAACCAAAGAAAATAAACAAAATGACAACAATACATAAATAACAACAGACTACTAGAAGTTAACTGACATGTCAGCTCCAGACTTCAATTAAACTGATTGAAAGATTATGATTTCATCATATGAATATCAGGCACTATCCTTTCCATTAGAGGTTTAGTAACAAATAATGACCGAGAAGAAAAGTCCATGCTTTGTATTTTACTGACGGGATTAAAAAAAAAAAACGAATTGATGTTTTTATCAATTAAAAAAAAATGTATGGACTCTAACGGTGTTTTTTGTGGACTTTAGCGGAATTTGTTATTTAGGACTTTAACGGCGTTTTCTTGTGGACTTTAGCGGAGCTCATTTTGTGGACTTTAGCGGAGCTCATTTTGTGGACTTTAGCGGAAAGTTTGTGGACTTTAGCATCGTTGTGGACTTTAGCGGTAATTTGTTGTGGACTTTAGAGGAATTGTGGAGGACTTTAACGGTACCACAAAGCATATTAAACCATCATAGAAAACTATGAATCAACGAATGCCCATTTATAACCATTTTTTTACCACGCGATATATAACTTGCTTACGTATTATTGATAACATAATATAGTTCTACTGCAATATTTTGTTTAAACCCAAAAGAGTTTACAAAAACATATAAAAGGCCCCATACACGCATTTTATGTTGATGTATATATTGTTGGCGGACGTATTGAAGCCTATATACTATTGACGGACGTATTGTAACTTATAGACTGTTGACGGACGTATTGTAACCTATAGACTGTTGAAGGACGTATTGTAACCTATAAACTGTTGAAGGACGTATTGTAACCTATAAACTGTTGAAGGAAGTATTGTAACCTATAAACTGTTGACGGACGTATTGTAACCTATAGACTGTTTACGGACGTATTGTACCCTATAGACTGTTGACGGACGTATTGTAACCTATAGACTGTTGACGGACGTATTGTAACCTATAAACTGTTGAAGGACGTATTGTAACCTATAAACTGTTGACGGACGTATTGTAACCTATAGACTGTTGACGGACGTATTGTAACCTATAGACTGTTGACGGACGTATTGTAACCTATAAACTGTTGAAGGACGTATTGTAACCTATAAACTGTTGAAGGACGTATTGTAACCTATAGACTGTTGACGGACGTATTGTAACCTATAGACTGTTGACGGACGTATTGTAACCTATATACTATTGACGGACATATTGTAACTTATAGACTGTTGACGGACGTATTGTAACCTATAGACTGTTGACGGACGTATTGTAACCTATAGACTGTTGACGGACGTATTGTAACCTATAAACTGTTGACGGACGTATTGTAACCTATATACTATTGACGGACGTATTGTAACTTATAGACTGTTGACGGACGTATTGTAACCTATAGACTGTTGACGGACGTATTGTAACCTATAAACTGTTGAAGGACGTTGTTTTACCTATTAAATTGGATGTGTATCGGCTTTGTGTGGTTGTTGTCTCATTCATGGATATTCATAGTTTTGTATGCATATGTTATTTTAAAAGCATACAATGTATTACATATAAATATTCGGTCATAAAGTCAATACAATATCAATTAAATTAATTATGATGAAAAATATAATTAATTATTTGGTGTGTGTAATCACTTCTCTATTAGACGAAGAGGCTATTATTTACCTTTATCAATTTTTGACAGAATAGAGACCATAAACAATAGAAAGAAAAGGACTACATAAATATATTTTCTCGCAAAATATAATCACAAATTTACTTTCGTAAACGAGTTTAAGTTTGAAAATATCAAGATTGTACAGTTATCGTATTAACAGATAATAAGCTCGCAAATGAACTTATGAACAGCATACACATTTGATAAACCCATTATACATAACTTCGTAAAAGCATCTCACTCTGATTTTAGAGATTTTCGGCGAATCATATGCAACTTCCTTAAATCAGAAAATTATGAAAAGACAATTAAAAATTGCTAGTAAAAATAGAAATTCAAGTTCGTTTGCAAAATATAATATTGGTCAGGTGAGCTATTATCATATGTCTCCTCTCGCCTCACATTGCGTCAGTCGCTCCGCCCTTCTATTGGTCAACCAATCACATTTCCCTCGTCCTAACACTGGGTCGATTCCACTGCTGGTGGGCATTTCGTTCCCGAGGGTATCACCAGCCCAGTAGTCAGCACTTCGGTGTTGACATGAATATAAATTATATGGTCATTTTTATAATTTCCTGTTACAAAACTTTGAACTTTTCGAAAAACTAAGGATTTTCTTATCCCAGGAATAGAATGCCTTAGCCGTATTTGGCACAACTTTTTGGCATTTTGGGTCCTTAATGCTCTTCAACTTTGTACTTGTTTGGCTGAGCGTCATTGGTGAGTCTTATGTAGACGAAACGCGCGTCTGGCGTATAAAGTTATAATCCTGGTACCTTTGATAACTATATACACCACTAGGTCGATTCCACTGCTGGTGGACGTTTCGTCCCCGAGGGTATCCACAGCCCAGTAGTCAGCACTTCGGTGTTGACATAAATATCAATTATATGGTCATTTTTATAATTTCCTGTTACAAAACTTTCAATTTTCTTATCCAGGAATAGATTACCTTAGCCGTATTTGGCACAACTTTTTGGCATTTTGGGTCCTAAATGCTCTTCAACTTTGTACTTGTTTGGTTTTATAACTTTTTTGATCTGAGCGTCACTTTTGAGTCTTATGTAGACGAAACGCTCGACTGGCGTATGAAATTATAATCCAGGTACCCTTGATAACTATAAACTTTGTACAACTTCGTACTTTATTTGGCCTTTTTTAAACTTTTTTTGGATTCGAGCGTCACTGATGAGTCTTTTGTAGACGAAACGCGCGTCTGGCGTATATATAAAATTTAGCCCTGGTATCTATGATGAGTTTATTTGCATGCATGAGGTGTATATACTAGTCTACTAGCTTGTATATTGAACATGTTGATTATTATGGCGATTTAACATTGTTGTCAGGGGAGGATTTAGGCGGTTTTCTGCTTGAAACTTAAATTTCTCGCTAATTTTACCACAAAATATTTCTCGCAATGTTTGGCTTGGCGAGATATCTTCATTGCACCCACTCTAGAAGAATATTTCGATAATTTGACCTCAGAAAATTTCTCGCTTCGAGTTTTATTATCATGACCTTTGTATTGAGTATTGGTACATTTGTTAATTATGTTGACTTCGATCTTTAGTGATTTTTTGTTTTGTCCCTTCCCTTCGACTTTCCGTCTTCAGTCAATATACTTCTTTCGGGTCATCCTTGTTTCGACCTCATAGTATACAAAGGCTATAATTGTATAATATCATATTGTCGGAAACATATCATTTGCATTTATCATAATTTGATTTAATTTGTAAAAATAAGTAATGATTTATTAGTTGGTGTCTGATAAATAACACCTAGTTGACATATTTCTTATTTCAAATTCTTAAAGCGACATTCATAAGTCACTTATATCAGAAAAAGTATGTAATATTACAAATCGGATTCCTGCATTATAATAAAGTTCAAATGTTTTACTACACTTCTAAAGGAGGTATTTGACGTCTATAATATAATTTGATATATTCCATATACACTTGCAAGAACAACACGATGAAATTACAACTAAATGTATAGCATGTTTAACCAGATAGCCATTAATTTATACATTTTTACATCAGAGGCCCCTGAGGGGGCCTCGGGTGTATTGCCATCGCCTACTTTTCAAAGATCAAAGAGATGCATATATAATTAGTGTTGGAATAATAACCGACATTATAGACCCGCGGACCTATATAGTGCAGAATAAAATTCCGTATCGCTTCTTTTAAATTCATGTTTTCAATGGATACTCAGTTTTTTTAATTTTTCTTAATGCAAAATTTATAATATGAAAATGTTTTGTCGTTAGAAATATTTGTATATTAATCAAACGATCTTCAATATCAATGAAGTGTCGAAAAATTGTTGTTGCGGATGAATACCACGAGTGCGCAAGAGGGCAAGAGCGAGCGTGTAGAAAAACGAGAGGAAATCAATTCACACATTTATACACAGAAAGGTAATTATATTTCAATTATTTGATTTGGAGTCACCTGTTTAAACCGTTTGTAGCATATTTGTCTATAATATTAACGTAGCAAAACCAGGAAAATTTAATCTGTCATAATATTAAAATAAATTATCTGGTCACGTCCCGGCCCGCAGCCATTTTGAAAATACCAGCAGATTGGGTAGGAGTAACAAGAACCTGCAAGGCCTTTAAAGATAAGTTACTATTTGTGTATTTTTTATAACAACAATTTGTTTTTATAAAGATCTCAACAATTTTGGAGTTAAATTTCTTTTCTTCGTAAATAACAAGTAGATTGATCACTTGGACACACACACGGAACTATTTTCTGTTTTTTAAGATACTGTTTCGGATTTTCGCTCCTTCTCCGACTTAGTTTGTTGCATTAGTATATGTGAATATGTCACTTGACTGGAAAATACGCGGAATTTGTAATGACTTTGACTATGTCTATGTAAGTAATTCTAACTTATATAATTATTGGTTGAATTTATTGTTTATATAATATTCAGAGAATCTTCGACTTTTTCTTCTTCCAATAGAGTTGGACTCTTTTTGAGTGTATAAGGACTCTTGCTCGTAAAATCAAGAGTTACTTTACACTGAAATGTCAGAATTTGGGTTAATCACATTTACTGAATTACTATAGATATATTGGGAGAAACCTTACAGTTTTGGAGATATAAATATAGATTAACTGTCCTGTTTTTTAAGTCTTCCTTAGCTTGTAGTATTGTATTATTTTGACCATACATGACATGTATCGCCAAAATTATATGATAATTTGATGACATATACTTTTGCTTATCATACTCTACAGCATTATTTAATTTAAATGTGTAACCATATTCATGTCAAATTTTAGTAACTTATATTAGACATTTGTTCACACATACATGCATATGAGAACTTGAATTGAGCAAATATGATTAGTTATATCTATGAGAAATACAATCAGTTAACTTTATCTATGAGCACCCATGAGATCTTAAATTGAGCAAATATGATCAGTTATATGTTGAGTAAAATTTGAGCTAGATCTACCCAATTGAGTTAGATATATATCAATATTGAGACTAATCTAAATGGTTATTTGAGCACACATGAGCCTATTTATACTATTGAGAGCAATATTGGGATACTGCATGAGCAAACTAAGCAAATCTTTATTGAGACAAACCTATGAGCGCTATATTTTTAAATTTGTTCTTGACAATTTGTTTTTGTTTATTTTAAAAAAAAAATATAGGGACAACAGAGTTGGTGTATGTGGGTTCGATTCCCACCCTAGGCATTCATTTATATTGGCTGGTGCGAAGCGGGCAGTTTAGCTTAGTGGCCCCACACTGACTCTGTTGTTCATATGTTACTTTAAAAAATTAGGCGGCATCGTTCTGGTCTTGCCATCTTTATTTTTCTATTCGAAAATCAGACACAACAAAACCATTGAATAATTGTGAAAATTATACCACAGATAACTATGGTAAAACTTTAATTGTTTTTGGCATAATTAAACTTGGCTGCCATCCAAGATCTAAAAAGTTTTTATATTGATGAATTATATATATCAGATTTGGATTCTTTTGGTTACAAAACATTTTGGATGGTACATGTAGGTAGGGGCCAAATCATTATTCCTGAGGCTTAAAGCTTTCAGGTCTGAAAATTGCCCAAAATCATCACATTTTGACAAATTTGGAACGTAAAATGTACTTTTATGAAAAGAACTGATTTATTGAGTGTTAAGACTTTTGAAATAGACCCAAATTACGAACCAAATTGAGAACTTTTTGGAGTTTTATAGTTTAGGCTATTTTGGGCAATAAGTGAAACTTGTCCTTTAAATCAGTGGTTTCACAATAACCATTATATACTAAGTATCTGTTAGAAGATAGCTCTTTCACAGTACATTGTTAAACTTAAAGATAAATATATACCGACAATGACCAATATTAATGATGGAATGAGATTATACATGTATATATACTGTTTTATATTGTTACATGTACATACATAAATGAAAATTAAAACCAAACTGTTGTCATTATTCATAAAAAAAGAAAAGGGAGGTATGATTGGTATAAATCAGACACCAGCTCTAGACAAAATGATGAAAAAGAAATTAAGCTTATAACCATACAACGTTTTTACAATCAGAAAAAAACTATACTTAAATCAGTTAGAAATAGCCATGAAATGTCAAATGTTAAACAATATATACAAGAAAACTAATGGCCACATCAATGTTCAATCTGAAAATCAAGATATACACCAAAAAATTACAAGGCCTGTTTTACAGGTTTCTTACAAAGGACCGACACATTCATATGGTAGTTGTGTTCTATATGTATAGTGCAAACTGTTCTCATTGCTATACCAGTGGTATCCAAAGTATTAAATCCAGAACAAAGTAAAAAAAAACCTAACAGTTGAAAAACTATCCAAATGTGATATTCAATTAACAAAAATACCATCATTAGCAAATGGCTATCTACATATAATACATTGTAATATTTACAATGAACCATTTAATAATTAGAAAACAGAACCTACAATGTACATGTATAGCTGCTGATTTAAAAAAAAAAATATAATGGATAAATGATTGACTGTGTTACAATGAAACCAAGATACAAATGTAACTCAGTGAAGCTATTTATGAACATTTAAAGAGTTTGTGTTGACCGCAACAAAAATCTAGAATAAGGGATAGTAATCTTGCTGTGTGTTAACATCCATTTAATTAGCAATTGATCCAAAAGCTAAATGTTTCAGAAAAAAGACCTGGATACTACATGTACAAACATTGTTAATAAATGCCATTTGTAGAGCAGGATCTGCTTACCCATCCGGAGCACCTGAGATCACCTGTTTTGGTGGGGTTCGTGTTGCTCAGTCTTTAGTTTTCTATGTTGTTTCTAGTGTACTTTTATTTGTATGCATGTCTTTTTCAGTTTTAGTCATGGAATTGTAAGTTTATTTTCCATTTATGAGTTTGCTGTTCATCTGGTATCTTTCCCCTGGGTCAATTATTTTTTTCGCCACCTCTATCGCCAAAACAATCTATTTTTCCCCACTTTATTTTTCAATTAGCCACAATATTACAATTTATCTGTTTTGATATGATTGTCTTGAACCTCTTTTTCATAGTTCAGTGAGTGACTATATAGCTACTCGAAGAATTGTTTGCTATGTTGATTCTCTATTATAAGTTATATGTTAGCGATTTTTGTATGTGTGCAACTATATGGTCATAATGCCAATCTAACAGTTCTCATTTGACCAAGTAATCATTGATAATTCACAAAGTTAAGTTTCCTAGTTCAAGTCAGTATCTCAGATATGATAGCAAATTATATTTAATATTTGTACTATATTGTATGGTGAACATATCTGTCTGGTAGGTAAAATATAAACACCTGTCATTTATCAATAATTCAACACAACTTGAGGTCCTCTGATGTTCAGTACTTCAGTACTTTGATTACTTTTGGTATATGTGTTTTCCCATGCAGCGGGTAATCATTCAAATCAATATAGTTTGATTGTTTGATTGCTGTTTGCTTAACGTCCAGTGACAAATCTTTCATTTATAATCTGAATTTAGATCAACTAAGAACAAAAAGATTAGGTATATATAAATGTATGTTCTGTTCAAGGGGCACTAGCTACGAGATATATAAAAAATCTGAAATGTATTTCTTTTGATCAATCATTTATAACTAAATTTGGTGCATTTACTGTTTTCTGATTGATTAAAAGTATTACTATAATTTTCAATGTTGTCATTTTTTTCTGGCGACACGCCCACTCTGACGTTGGGTATTCATACGCCAACATGTGTGTACGTTGTTATTGTTAATATAAATAATATAAAACGTTCTTTGAGCCTTATTTTTGATAGAAATTTATTTATAATGATTGGCAATAATTTAGTTTGAATTCATTGACCCGTAAAATTAATTTTTAACTCTTCACATATTACATAATCCGTTCGCGGATAGCCATTCATTAAATGAAAGTGAAATAGGGAAATGATTATTCGCTTCCGGAAGCCAGTATGGTTCAATTTTGTGAAGATAAGTTAAGAAACAGTGATGCTGAACTGTTCACCTGAAACTGAATATTTCGACCTCATTGAATCCGTATTGATGTCAAATTTAACCCCTTATCTAGAGATGGATAACGCATGCACTGTGCATGTTGAGTTATTTAAAAGAAAAGAATGTCAACATTGAAAGTGAAACAATTTTTTTGATTGACCGATTCGATCCACAAAATATCATTCTTATACAGGTAAAAATGACGATTAACATATAATTTAATATATAATATGAAATTAAACAAACCTAGAAAAATCCAAATGAATGAGTTCGTTTCTACTTTTATTTATATTAATTTGTGTTTACCTCACCAAAAGTGAGTATTTATATAGAATTTGCTTGCAAATGAAAAACAAGCCACCACGAAATAGCCCAAAGCGGTGCTTAAAAGTGGTGTTAAAACACAAAAAATATATTTAAATATGCAAATGAAAATTTTCATTTGCATTTCAAATGGGAAGTCACAATCTATCAATAGGTTTTGTTATATTAACTTACATATAATATTCAAGTATGTTAAATATATGACCGACATTTTAGCTATATAAAAATACATCTGTTTCATGTCAACACTTATATTTGTATGTTTTTTCCTCAATTTTCCCAACAATTGTGCCTCTTAAAGATTTTGTTGTTTCAGATAACGTTTTATCATGCTGTCGAAGATCATAACTAAATAAATCTTCAAAGTTATCATCTGTAATTATCTATGCTTTTTGGTTTAGAAACATAAAGCAAAATAAAAGAATTGCTATATATGTCTAATTTCTTTATTGTATAACGAATCACAAATCCATGAACGCCGCATTGCGTCATTACTATACTCTCAAGGGTATATTCATCAAAAAGTCAAGTATTAATTGATCTTTGCATAAAGATTTTTATATTGGATTGCAAACAAAACCTAGAAAACAATACAGATGAAAGTCTTTAATAGTTCCTATCTCAGGATCTACCAGAACGGAAAAGGTAATGAATTACATATTGCAACAGACTTGGGACTATCTTCAGACAGTGGTAAAGATAGAGAGTCGGTCTGCAGAAGGTGTAACTTCTCTCCAATGTATTTTCGCCTCTCCCAATCTCAAAGTTAAAGATTTTCAAAAATAAATGATTTACATTGTGTTTAAAAACAACCTTTTCTCCCTTGTTTCATGGTCATAAATAATAATCTTCTTGTCAATCAAAATATTTTCTCACGGAAACCGCATTAATTCACACATGTCATACGCATGTAGATTCCATCTCCTTGCCTATAGTTAAAATATATCCGCATCAACAACTTTCGTTTCTAAATTATACATAAATCGCAAATGGCAGAGCGTATGCTTAATGTATGTGACAATGGTCCCGGGTTCGAACCCAGACTTAACGTTGTAATTTTGTTCTAATGTTACAATATATGTTGTAACTGAATAAGTGTGACTGACAATGCTTCCCCTGTCCTAGAAGAAATATAACCTCGAAAATAAGCCGAAAAGGGAGATTCTAATTTCGTATAACTTAAAAGCAACTATAGTACATAAAGGGTAGGGCGTCTTGTACCGACATAAAAAAAAAAAACGTTTATACAACACCCCTAAAGGCTGGAGTCCTTATCAATATTTCTAAATTAATCTTTAACAGGACAAGTGACTTTAAGACAAAAAATGTTTTTAAAAACTTACCTTTTATGGAAATAACACCAAATGTATAATTCCTCACAAAAGAATGAATCTGTTAATCAATCTAATTACTCAATCGGAACGGTACAAGTTTGTTTAACACTTAACGCTATCATAAAACCGATGATTTATTTAAACAATAGATCACTTTTGTCAGGGTGTTTTTTTTTTAGGTTAGAGACATCTTAACTTGCATTTCACCTTCTATCTAGTTATTTCTTCATTTTGTTTTAAGACGTAAATGGACAATATCTCCTAAACTGTAATCGTTGATGTAAAAAAAAATCGAACGAAATCGGAACGTAGTCGCTTAGATTATGTCTTTTAGAATAAACCAAATAGATAAACATGCAAAGTTGTTCCACCTGTGTTTATAAAACATTCACATCTTACAGATTAAAACTTTTACATGAAATTCACTGATAATTCTCAGATTAGTATAACAAATCGTTTTTACTTAAGAAACGAGCATTCTGCTGTTTCAGGTGGTTTAAATTTCATTGGCAGAAGGGAGATATATGTCTATGATCTGTTTATTCTTAATATTCCTTGTTTTTACATTTTTTTTATTATCTTGAAGTAATCTGAAGTAGTTGTCATAATATGTGTTAGAATGCTAATCATAGTTAATGATCGTTTTACTAAGATATGATGTAATAGGACAATAGGTAGTATTCTCCATGATAGGCTTTTCAGACATGTTTATTGCTTAACTTTATAAAAAAAAATACATAGAGAACCATTTATTCTTGGAGTACTTTATTATCTTTCTTTTTATATTTTTTAAAAAGCAGTTAACATTCTTTTTATGAAGATTTATTGATAAAATTGAAATGAAAAAAAAAATCCTCACAGTAGAAACAATTTTTACTATAAATACTACTGCAGTAAACTGTTGTTCAAAATGTATATGTTACAGAAATCCCTCTAAAATTACCTTACGAGATACCTATGATCTGTTTATTCTTGATATTCCTTGTTTTTACATTTTTTATTATCTTGAAGTGATCTGAAGTAGGGTGATTCTAGAATTTTTCTAAAACTGCACACATTTAATTGCAGTTGCTAATTTTGTAGTCTGCCTAGCTACTTTGTTTTAGTATGACTTGATGAAAAGGTAGTTTTAATCATTTTATGTGTTTGACCACACCTTTATTGTCTATATATCATTATGGTTGATGATATGTGATTTATACTACATACACATGCTATTTGTGCTATCAGAGTATTTAAACACAAGATTTTCTAATAGATGTCCATTTACAACAATAAGAACACGAATGCAACAACGTTTCTGCATATTTTCAAGCAGATTCAACATTAGAGGTATGTTGCGATATTTGTATCCGTTCAGACTACATTCAACTTCAACGTCATACAACTGGCTTAAAATTATCAAACAGGACAAAAAGATGGTTGTCCAAAAAAACTAAAGTGTGTGACCTGTTCAAGTTGTTGATAACTTTACTGTTCCCATTTCGAGTGTTCATACATAAGTTGGATATCCAAGAAATCTAATTTTTCAACAATAAAAACAAGTGACCAAGAACAGTTTGTCAGGTCATAATTAGTAACTTGTATTCATAGTGTAAATAGGTATTCATTCTACGTTAATTGCTGACAATATGCATGTTTGGTTGACGTAATTTGTGAGTTTCTTATTAGGTTTCTGGATTTATGTCTAACATTTTACAGCAAAAATATCAAGTCAGCAAATAGCTGTAAAAATTACGAAAAAATCAGTAATTACCTGTAATAATTGAAACGATCGGTACATGCCTGTAATTCCTTAATTGACTAGTAATTACATGTATTTACTTAATTATTTAGTAATTACTGTAACATATATAAAAAAAAACTTTATAATCCATTTAATATGGCCTTATCACATTTGACCTTTTTTAGTTGAATCGTACGGATCCTCATATACTTGCAGATGCAGATAGGGATATATAATTTCAGAATCGAGCACGACTGATTTTAAGTCCAGTGCTAGAAATGTAATACTCCTGCGCTGGTTTACAGTTTCGACAACGTATCTGTATTTGTGTATTGCATAACGTGTCCCTAGAGACTTGCGGGACTAAAGGGAAAGTCACTTTATTTTGTAGAAATGACAAAAATAACCACTCTCTCTTCACAATAAGCCTTAAGTGAAACTAATATAGCTTACTTATTGTAAGTGTAAGCCTTTGTTTTTGGTTAATGTTCTCCCATTAGGACTGTTACATCATATAAAAAAGAAGATAAGGTATGATTGCCAATGAGGGAATTCTGCACAAGAGATCAAATAACACAGAAATTAATAATTATAGGTCACCGTACGGCCTTCAACAATGACTCAGCAAAGCCCATACCGCATAGTCAGCCCCGAAATAACAAATGTAAAACAATTCAAACGCGAAAACTTGCAGCATAATTAATGTACAAAATATAAATGAAAAACATATATGTAACACAGCCACAAATGGCAACCACTGAATTACAGGCTTCTGCCAAGTCATAGTTGGCCGTTATAAAATATCTGTGTCACAGCTGACGACGGATATTTTCCAATTGTTGTAGCCAAAATCCCGTCATTTTGACCTATCAAATTCAGTTTATGATCGGCTATTTTCTAACATGAGCAATACAAGGGTGCCACATGTGGAGCAGGATCTGCTTAATCTGTCAAATCGCCGGAGATTAAACTCCGGTTTTTAGGGGGTTTTGTGTTGCTCAGTCATTATTTTTCTATGTTTTGCGTTGTGTACTGTTGTTTGTCTTTTCGTCGTTTTTTTAATTGTTTGCCAACTGGTAAGTTGAATATCCATTTGCTACCTTTCGTCTCTCTTTTCCGTACAACACCCTGTTCATTCTTTAAAAAACACATTTTACATGTGTCTGGATATTTTGGAGTTTAAGGTTTCTATTCAGACTTCCTTAAAAGAAGAAAGGAGTTACAAATTCTTAAAATTCATTGATTGTAAATGAAAGGAAATGTAAGGTAATCGTGAATTAAACGGTCAAATTAACGAAAAGAGATATTTCAATAATAAACAAGTTTTAATACTATATGTCAAGCTTTAAATCGACGGAAGTTAGGATAAGTGGAGAATTGTATCATCAGAGACTACCAAGATCAATCACAAGCAAATGTAAAGTGCAAATTTCATGCGTATTAATCTTGACAAATCACCTTAGAAGTCTCAGAGAAGCGGTTAGATTTAGAAGTATAAATTATATCTTTTATATCAGTGGAAAAGAGGAATTGCTGCAGTGATCTTATTTTTCATTAGCAAAAAGTAAATACTGATAACATCAAGATCCATATAACATTAAAGGGTAACATATTATGCAAACAGATTTAAGATTCAGTCTGTTTTTTAAATTCAACCTACTTTATAAAGATATTTTAAGTAACAAGCAAACTAAATTTCGGTTAATTAAGTCTGAATGTTGATATTTTATTTGGAGTTGACACGTAATTCTGTACTCGGTTCCTTTTTACTGTTTTACTTTTTACGGTTTTAGTCGCATTTCGTGGAATATTTTCGAAATACTTCTTAATTTCGACCACCAATTGCTCATAAGCAAATTGTATCCAGTATCCATCCAAACCCATTTGAAGAAAACACCTTGACAAACAAACAGATTTCAGTTACAATTGATGGAATGTATTTTTCTTACACTAATAGAATAACATTATAATATTTACAAAATATGGCTTTGAATGGAAGTATAGAATTCCACCATCGTCGTTATATCTCTCTCCTATCTCTAAAACACACCTTAACACTAAGTCAGTCCTCTCACTCGCACACACTCTCCTCCTCTCACACATACTATGTCCTCTCACATACTCTCTCCTATCACATACTCTCTCTCTCTCCTATCACATACTCTCTCTCTCTCTTATCACACACTCTCTCCTATCACCCACTCTCGTCTATATTAGAAGAACCATTGTTTTGTGTTTTTATTTGCACATCACTTTTTTAACATTCTTGACCCTTTTTATGTTCAGTTAGCTACTATAACATTTCTTACATTTTGTATGCACAAAAAAATATTAAATGAGATGAAATAAAGGGTGCTAAAAAAGAGGGACAAAAGATACCAGAGTGAGAGTCAAACTCATAGATTGAAAATAAAGTGACAACGCCATGGCTAAAACTAAAAAGACAAACAGACAAATAATAGTACAGAGGACACAACATGAAAACTAAAGTCTAAGCAACACGAATCCCACCAAAAACTGGGGGTGATCTCAGATGCTCCGGAAGTGTAAGCAGATCCTGATCCACATATGTCATGCACCCGTCGTGTTGCTTATGTTATTACAAATCCGGCAACTGTGACAATCATGAAGTCATTGTTAATATATATAACGTAACAAATACGTCGCTAGTTAACAGATTGCACAAGGTATGTCAAAATCAGTTCACTTGTAGTCATAGTAATCACTGAACTGTAGAAATAGAAAATGATTACTATCTTAAATTTTAACTTATATCATAAGGATTTTTTTCTAATGTATTAAAAGTGATATATATATATCATTTTTTTTATCTGACTCTAAAAAACTCTGTTGAATAATAGCAGCCCCTGTTGTTTCCTATTATCTTTGGTTGACCAATTTGTTCATCATATTTGTGATGCTTTAGTCATCTCTTGATTTACATTTTTTTATTGTTGAATTCAACTGCACTTTCTTCTTGTATTTAAATGTCTTTTGCGGCTCTTGTGCTGATATCATGAACTAAAGCCGATAAAGGTCTAATATGAAAAATGCCATGTAATAATCTATACATATAGGGGTTGTTGATACATTATTAAACAAAAAGATACCAATGCAATCATGTTTTTCACATTAGCACTGCATTTGATATCCAGTCGTTGTTTGTCTCTTGTGGCATGTACAATGTCCGTGTATTCCAATAATAGATATCAATACCGTGTTTGTTCTTTGTTTTAAATTTTTCCTATTGATATACCGTTTGATTCATTTCCTTTAGAATGTATGGTTTTGTAATCATAGTAAACTCCAGTCTAAGAAGCCACACACAAGGATCTTTGTTTAATGAAACGACAAATTTGATGTGATAAAAAAACAATACAACCGTTTAGCTAAATTTAAAACGCAGACAAAGTTATGATAGTTATGATATGTTAGGTACTTCATGTTTTGTTTCACGTTCGCAAGTTACAACAGTGCAAATAACTACCATTTAATAGAGCACTTAGGAATGTACTCTAAGTTATAAATACTAAATGTTTTCGTGGACACATAAGAAATTTTGTGTGTTATACATGATTTGACGAGTTTAATTGTCTGAAAAGATTTGTTTCGGTCTATGAACTTATACATAAAAATAGTTTTTCTTTGCCTTCCTGGTCAAACCTAATATTGTTTAGAAGGGAATGGAACGTATCACAAATACATCTCAACTAAAACATATATCGAAGGAATATGATGTATCCTAATAGGACAGTCAAGACATTTGTCATCCTAAATCTCCCAAAACATAGATATATAGACTAGGTAAAGCTGTCAGTCAAGACGTTTGACATCCTAAATCTCTCAAAACATAGATATAGACTAGGTATAGCTGTGAAATGAACAAAAGATGATTACCATTGACTATAACTAAAAGATGGTTACACACAATCAAAATTAGTCGTCCTAAATCGATGAAATGTCCTTCAAAACCAGTTTTCTTAACAATCCAATAAGAACAAACTTCAAAGATAAAGGACCAATTTATTCTAAATTAGTTTCACACTAGGGCCATTTAAAACGAAAATCTTTTAGATAACGTTGAATCACAGTATCAAAGCTCCATTTGTTTACTTTTCGATTTCAACAAAATTATGGCTCATTTTCAAACAGGTGATCAAGTAATAAATGTCTGAAGTTTTAGTTCAATACCGTAAAGTTGATCAGAAATAAGCAAACGTGATGGTATCATAGTGTCACTTTTTCGACCCTTGCATTCGAAAATTTTAAAAAACAAATGTCTTATAATTCGACCAAATAATATCCCTCGGATGTTCGTTAGACAATTAATTTGTCTGGCAGGTTTCCATATTCATAGTTTTGAATGTTGTCCTACGTACTTGCATCAATACTTCACAGGTCAACAGTTTAGTGTAAAACTGTCGAAATAGCTTCATTTTAAGACTTAGTCATTATTATTAGTATTTTAGATCAGAGCAAATATAAAATAGAATGTATGATTGCCAATGAGACAATTCTCCACAAGAGATTCTTTTATTTTGTTGTGTCTATTAAGGTAATGCTAGCTTTCAGTACCTGCCATTACTTTTATATCAATGTTTTGTGTTTATCAGCCTAATTAAAATATAGATATCTGGTTACGTTATATATACAACATAAGCTCATATGTAGTATAACGTAATCAGAGATCTATATTTCAATTTGATTGTGTATTTATCATAGTGATGAAAGTTTTCAGTAACTGTGAGTACTTTTATATCGGTGTGTTGTGTCTATCATTGTGATGCTAGCTCTCAGTAACTGTGAGTACTTTTATATCGGTGTATTGTGTCTATCATTGTGATGCTAGCTCTCAGTAACTGTGAGTACTTTTATATCAGTGTTTTGTGTCTGTAATTGTGCTGCTAGCTTTCGGTAACTGCGAGTACTTTTATATCAATGTTTTGTATATATTATTGTGTGCTAGCTGTCAGTACCTGCCTGTACTCTTTCGTATATCGGTGTTTTGTGTCCGTCATAGTAATGCTAGCCTTCAGAAACTGTGAGTACTTTAATATCGATGTTTTATGTTAATAATTGTGATGCTAGCTGTCAGTACCTGCCAGTACCTTTGTCTCGATGTTTTGATAGAATGTATGATTGCCAATGAGACAATTCTCCACAAGAGATTCTTTTATTTTGTTGTGTCTATTAAGGTAATGCTAGCTTTCAGTACCTGCCATTACTTTTATATCAATGTTTTGTGTTTATCAGCCTAATTAAAATATAGATATCTGGTTACGTTATATATACAACATAAGCTCATATGTAGTATAACGTAATCAGAGATCTATATTTCAATTTGATTGTGTATTTATCATAGTGATGAAAGTTTTCAGTAACTGTGAGTACTTTTATATCGGTGTGTTGTGTCTATCATTGTGATGCTAGCTCTCAGTAACTGTGAGTTCTTTTATATCGGTGTATTGTGTCTATCATTGTGATGCTAGCTCTCAGTAACTGTGAGTACTTTTATATCAGTGTTTTGTGTCTGTAATTGTGCTGCTAGCTTTCGGTAACTGCGAGTACTTTTATATCAATGTTTTGTATATATTATTGTGTGCTAGCTGTCAGTACCTGCCTGTACTCTTTCGTATATCGGTGTTTTGTGTCCGTCATAGTAATGCTAGCCTTCAGAAACTGTGAGTACTTTAATATCGATGTTTTATGTTAATAATTGTGATGCTAGCTGTCAGTACCTGCCAGTACCTTTGTCTCGATGTTTTGTGTCCGTCATTGTAATGCTAGCTTTTAGTAATTGAGGGTACTTTAATATCGATGTTTTATGTTTATAATTGTGATGCTAGCTGTCAGTACCTGCCAGTACCTTTGTCTCGATGTTTTGTGTCCGTCAATGTAATGTTAGCTTTAAGTAACTGAGGGTACTTTAATATCGATGTTTTATGTTTATAATTGTGATGCTAGCTGTCAGTACCTGCCAGTACCTTTGTCTCGGTGTTTTGTGTCCGTCATTGTAATGCAAGCTTTCAGTTACTGTGGGTACTTTTATATCATTGTTTTGTGTCTAATAATTGTGATGCTAGGTGTCAGTAACTGCCATTACTTTCATATCAGTGTTTTGTGTCTATAATTGTGATGCTTGTTTGAGTTTTTAACAAATTTCTTTATAGTGGATTGGAAACAAGTTTTACAACTTATTTTTATCCCTTTCCACTTTGCGGGTGCGAGTGCTGCCTTTTATCCTCATTATCCTGCTCTTTTCCGAAATCTACAAGGGTTTCTTGCTTTCAGTATACTTTTGCATTATTCGGTATTTTGTGTCTAGCTTTAGCCAGCATCAACACCAAAGATGAAAAACATGATGCTAGCTCTCAGTAACTGCGAGTATTTTCATATGGATGTTTTGTGTCTGTAATGGTGCTGCTAGCTTTCAGTAACTGCGAGTACTTTTATATCGGTGTGTTGTGTCTATCATTGTGATGCTAGCTCTCAGTAACTGCGAGTACTTTTATATCGGTGTTTTGTGTTTATCATTGTGATGCTAGTTCTCAGTATAACTGCGAGTTCTGTTAAATGGGTATTTTGTGTCTGTAATTGGGCTGCTAGCTTTCAGCAACTGCGAGTACTTTAATATCGGTGTGTTGTGTCTATCATTGTGATGCTAGCTCTCAGTAACTGCGAGTACTTTTGTATGGGTGTTTTGTGTCTGTCATTGTTATGCTAGCTTTCAGCAACTGCGGGTACTTTTATATCGGTGTGTTGTGTCTATCATTGTGATGCTAGCTCTCAGTAACTGCGAGTACTTTTATATGGGTGTGTTGTGTCTGTCATTGTCTTTCGTAATTCAGTCATATTTGTATTTTCGTACATTGTTTTATTATAAATAAGGTTGTGTTCTTTTCGTATAAATTGTTTCAAATGTTTCACATGTTGTTAAGACGGAGTCTTTTATTGCTGTCATGGATTTGTTAATTGTTGAATGACTCACTGTGACCAAAAGTTCCTTACATCCACATTATTTAAACTATCGTGTTATTGTGTGCTAGCTGTCAGTACCTGCCTGTACTCTTTCGTATATCGGTGTTTTGTGTCCGTCATAGTAATGCTAGCCTTCAGAAACTGTGAGTACTTTAATATCGATGTTTTATGTTAATAATTGTGATGCTAGCTGTCAGTACCTGCCAGTACCTTTGTCTCGATGTTTTGTGTCCGTCATTGTAATGCTAGCTTTTAGTAATTGAGGGTACTTTAATATCGATGTTTTATGTTTATAATTGTGATGCTAGCTGTCAGTACCTGCCAGTACCTTTGTCTCGATGTTTTGTGTCCGTCAATGTAATGTTAGCTTTAAGTAACTGAGGGTACTTTAATATCGATGTTTTATGTTTATAATTGTGATGCTAGCTGTCAGTACCTGCCAGTACCTTTGTCTCGGTGTTTTGTGTCCGTCATTGTAATGCAAGCTTTCAGTTACTGTGGGTACTTTTATATCATTGTTTTGTGTCTATAATTGTGATGCTAGGTGTCAGTAACTGCCATTACTTTCATATCAGTGTTTTGTGTCTATAATTGTGATGCTTGTTTGAGTTTTTAACAAATTTCTTTATAGTGGATTGGAAACAAGTTTTACAACTTATTTTTATCCCTTTCCACTTTGCGGGTGCGAGTGCTGCCTTTTATCCTCATTATCCTGCTCTTTTCCGAAATCTACAAGGGTTTCTTGCTTTCAGTATACTTTTGCATTATTCGGTATTTTGTGTCTAGCTTTAGCCAGCATCAACACCAAAGATGAAAAACATGATGCTAGCTCTCAGTAACTGCGAGTATTTTCATATGGATGTTTTGTGTCTGTAATGGTGCTGCTAGCTTTCAGTAACTGCGAGTACTTTTATATCGGTGTGTTGTGTCTATCATTGTGATGCTAGCTCTCAGTAACTGCGAGTACTTTTATATCGGTGTTTTGTGTTTATCATTGTGATGCTAGTTCTCAGTATAACTGCGAGTTCTGTTAAATGGGTATTTTGTGTCTGTAATTGGGCTGCTAGCTTTCAGCAACTGCGAGTACTTTAATATCGGTGTGTTGTGTCTATCATTGTGATGCTAGCTCTCAGTAACTGCGAGTACTTTTGTATGGGTGTTTTGTGTCTGTCATTGTTATGCTAGCTTTCAGCAACTGCGGGTACTTTTATATCGGTGTGTTGTGTCTATCATTGTGATGCTAGCTCTCAGTAACTGCGAGTACTTTTATATGGGTGTGTTGTGTCTGTCATTGTCTTTCGTAATTCAGTCATATTTGTATTTTCGTACATTGTTTTATTATAAATAAGGTTGTGTTCTTTTCGTATAAATTGTTTCAAATGTTTCACATGTTGTTAAGACGGAGTCTTTTATTGCTGTCATGGATTTGTTAATTGTTGAATGACTCACTGTGACCAAAAGTTCCTTACATCCACATTATTTAAACTATCGTCACTGTTTTCTCGTTGCAATTATACCACATCTCCTTATTTCTATAAAGATTAAGCAACATGAACACAGTTGCACCGACGTAAACACTATAGTTATTTACATGAACACAGTTGCACCGAAGTAAACACTATGGTTATTTACATGAACACAGTTGCACCGAAGTAAACACTGAAGTTATTTACATGAACGCAGTTACACCGAAGTAAACACTATAGTTATTTACATGAACACAGTTGCACAGAAGAAAACACTATAGTTATTTACATGAACACACTTGCACCGAAGTAAACACTATAGTTATTTACATGAACACAGTTGCACCGAAGTAAACACTAAAGTTATTTAAATGAACACAGTTACACCGAAGTAAACACTATAGTTATTTACATGAATACAGTTGCACCGAAGTAAACACTATAGTTATTTACATGAACACAGTTGCTTTGAAGTAAACACTATTATAAGTTAGATGGTTCGCTACTGACCCCATACGGATCCATAGAGGGTTAGTAAAATTCATAGGGGGTGAGGCCGGTGGCCGAACCTCCTATGGATTTTATTCACCCTCTATGGTCCGTAGGGGGTCAGTAGTTAACCGTATAACGAATTTATCGCACGCTGGACTTTTTCTGCTGCGTTACGTTGAAAAATAAACAATGAAACACAACATCGATAGATGACATCACCATTAACGCGTCATGAACCCCTATGAAAACTACTAACCCCTTACGGTCTCATAGAGGGTCACCACGTGACGGCGTTAAACCAATCACAATGTGATATTTTACCCGCGGTGCGATAAAGTTATTTACATGAACACAGTTGCACCGAAGTAAACACTATAGTTATTTACATGAAAACAGTTTTACCGAAGTAAACACTATAGTTATTTATATGAACACAGTTTCACATGAACACAGTTGCACCGAAGTAAACACTATAGTTATTTACATGAACAGTTGCACCGAAGTAAACACTATAGTTATTTACATGAACACAGTTGCACCGAAGTAAACACTATAGTTATTTACATGAACACAGTTGCACCGAAGTAAACACTATATAGTTATTTACAGTTTACATGAATACAGTTGCCCCGAAGTAAATACTATAGTTATTTACATGAACACAGTTGCCCCGAAGTAAACACTATAGTTATTTACATGAACACAGTTGCACCGAAGTAAACACTATAGTTATTTACATGAACACAGTTGCACTGAATTCAACACTATAGTTATTTACATGAACATAGTTGCACCGAAGTTAACACTATAGATATTTACGACAAACAATAAACTTACTTGGAATCAGATTTTGGGTAATGATTTTACTTCTTGTAGTTTATCTTGATTACAATAGTTTTTGCATTTTACAATAAATCATGACACTGCTGCTAATGTATTTATGACTTTTAACTTGAGAGGTGCCAACACTATATTATAACATCGAAATATTCTTACCTTTTTATACGAATGGTATAATTAATATGTAATTGGCTGTTATGAATGATGATATTCAAGCGCGTGATGAACATTAGTGTGCAGGCACTTTTAAAATATACTTTACATTTTTATGTCTGACATAAATGTATGATGTTTTTAATATGTCAGTCAGACAATAATCCAACTGAACCAGATTAAAGCAGTTATAGATCACCACAAGACCTTCGTCAATAGACAAAATGACATACTTACCTATTATATATAAAGGTCTCAACAAGACAAAATGTAAAATGTTTTCCCTATATTATTTCCCTACTGTTTTACCTAACGTATTTCCCTACTGTTTTCCCTAACGTATTTCCCTACTGTTATCCCTACCCTGATTTGTTTAACCTTGGAAAAACCTTAAAAACACTTCTTTCTCAAATGTTAAAAAATAGGCATTACAAAAGTAACTCTTTCCAAAACTTAGATATTAATAAAATCACAACTGAGAAGCCTTAGTACTATGGAGAGAATCAGAACGCGAAAAACATTCAACATTCAAATGTGTTACCTGTCTATTTTAATATAACTCGACATTGTTTTTTTATGAATTGAACTAAATGAAGCTTAATGTAATCAGTTTTACAGAAATTAGTAAATAAAAGAATCGTCCTGCTTGGTTTACAACAAACAAGCACGTGCAATCGTAGAAAGAAGAGTTTTATATGTCTGTTTGATTTCCTAGCTAAGGAGTTTCTGGAATACGGACTTGCAAGCCATTGATACACCAGCCATGTTTTTATCTTACAAAATTAGCTGCAAGATATCATTTCCATATTTCGCATTGAAAAGTGTTTGAAACAAAAAAATCAAAAAATCTTATTACTTTTTTGTCTCAATCGTTGCCGTTCTACTTAGAAACTTAAAAGTAAAATAACCATTATTTTTTTGCAATTCAAAACTGTATCTAAAAATAATTACAAGTGAGGGATCTACATAATAGTATCATAAAAATTATTTAGGCAAACCATATCTTTTCAATGTACAATCAGGCTTGACTATACAAAAATTGTTTCAACAGAATGGCATTGACAATATCTTTTATAGAATAATGCCTTCATTCATATTCAAAGTCACGAAATAATCATTTAAACAGTCAGTCAGCGAAAAACTTGTTGGATTGCACGTAGGCAACAAAAATTATGTCCGTCTTTTTCAAATCTATATAATGTTGTTGAAATTGTCCTAAAGGAGAGCGTGTGTTTTCTCCCGGGAATTCGGAAATTACAAAGTATTATAAATCTCTAATAAAATTACAACCACCAAACTTTTACAAGCCATATGTTAGTCTAATTTGAAATGTGAAAAAAACATATTTGAATTGTGTCTGATATGTTTGGTTTTAACCCTTCAAACTTTCTGACAATAATAGATGTTGAAAAATTTACCTAAAAACTGTGTCAAATGGCAATAGTTGGTCAAATATATTAATAACTAATACGACATGTTTACATCAAAGTGACATCGCAATCTGCTTATAGATCATATACATTTATCAATAGATCGTTTCATTCGTGTTTCATTGATTAACATAATTTCAAAGAGTTGCAGTATTTTTTAATTTACAATTTCAAATTGAATCCTTGCATATATATTCTGTTTGTATGGATGCTATCACTTTTGTTAGTATTCAAATTCTACCATGCACTCCTCTAAACAAGTATTGGGGTTTATGGTGAGTTTGAAAAGTATATATATTTATGTTACTACATTGTTACGCTGTGTGTACGCTGTTACCATGAAGACCTATCCTCACCACAGTGGGTAAGGATCGGTAAGGTGACAGAATATTCTTTGCTACAGTTTTGATTAATCCAGACTGGTGCTGGTGATCAATGAAAATATGTAAGCAAAGGTGAAAAAGCTTGTTCTCGAATAAAACATTGAAAATAAATAAGTGATATGTTTGAATTTTGTTTTGTATGGGTATAAAGACAAAAAAACTGTCTCATACTTTGTTGGAGTATGCGTAACACATAAGTATTTATTTTTAAAACAACTTAGACTGTAAAAAGTATAAACAAAAGTTCTCTTGGATTGGAAATTATAAAAAAAAGTATGAACATTTGTAGAACATTGGATATCTCATTGTATTGTAGTATTTTACGGTTCTAAAGTTAAGACGGATACCACATGTGGAGCAGGATCTGCTTACCCTTCCAGAGCACTGGAGATCACCCACAGTTTTTGGTGGGGTTCGTGTTACTTAGTCTTTAGTTTTCTGTGTTGTACCTTGTGTACTTTTATTTTTCTGTTTGTCTATTTACTTTTTAGCCCTTGCGTTGTCAGTTTATTTTCTATCTATGATTTTGACTGTCCCTCTGGTGTATTTCGCCCCGTACTTTTTATACCTTACAAGAAAAGACTACAAAACACGTTCCATTAAACTTAAATCTTGAAAGCATATCCGAGGAGTAAAATATTCTCAATATGACGTTTTCAAAACTCTTCGTCTCTTTTCAGTTATTTCAATGGTTTATACCGATATTGATCCATGGAATAATAATTTTAAACAGTATTTCTGAAAAGATTGATTAAAAAGTACAAAATCATGAAGATTCGAGATATTCAATATAACTATTAATTGTTTAAACTATAATGATATATAAAATCTATCATAAGCCAATAAAGTTCATTCAGTTTTTTTTAAGCAAAACAATAAACACTATGCTAGATGATACATAAAACAACAATCATCTTATTTCCTTTATTTGGATGACATTGTGCATGGAAATCATCAAACGAGAACTACAGATGTCAAAAGCAACTTTTAAGTACCAGAACAGCACATTTGACATGAAAACCATGTTCTTACTTTTGACATCGTTATCAGCTATCAATCACTAGCTTGGAATGGATAGGGATTTAAAAATCATTTATCAATACTGTAACATGTTTATTGATAACAATATCAAAATTATGCATTTTCAATGATTTGCTGACATCATAAATCGATGAAAGTCTGAATTTATGCACGTAATTGCAAAATCAAACAAACGTGCTAGGTGAAGGCTCTCAATTTGCATGGAGTGGAAAAAAACTTAAGTGCATGAGAGAACGGAAACGATAACTTTAAAAGGTAAAGATGACGCCACTTAAATTCAAATTTCATCCATGCTTCGTGATTGTGAGCATTGTGTAAACGTTCCATAACATTAGGTTGAGGCAAACTTAAGTTAGAGAACAGAAACAAGTTTCAGGAAGACGGACCGAAATATAAACGGACATGTTTACAATTCAATGATCCCTTAATTCATATCCTCTACTGCGGGTACATATTAAATGTGTCTACAAATCTTTGGTAGAACTGCATTTATCTCGTAAATTTTTTTTTGGAAGGTACAAACTTACATTTTTGGCTTTAAATTTCTTCATCACTTCGGATCTATTAATTGCAATCAAGGTCTATGTTAAGGGTTTTTGCGATGAAGGTCTATGTTAAGGTTTTTGGCAATCAAGGTCTATGTTAAGGGTTTTGGCAATCAAGGTCTATGTTAAGGGTTTTTGCGATGAAGGTCTATGTTAAGGGTTTTGGCAATCAAGGTCTATGTTAAGGGTTTTGGCAATCAAGGTCTATGTTAAGGGTTTTGGCGATAACTATAATCTCAATATGAAGTTAGAACCCAGTCTTCTGTTTAAGGAAGGTACATTTTGAATATGCTGAAAACAAATTTATTTAGATTTTACTAGGTTATGATTAATAATTGCTAATGGCAATTAACTTCGACCCACTTTAAAATTAAATACTGAAAAACAGATAAAATACTAAATACATTTTTTAATCCTTTGTATAATATATCATATTCCATAAGTTTACTATTTATATTTTGGTTGGCGCAATTTTTTTTTGACAGTGCGTATCAATAATTTGTCCGCATAAACCTGGGACTCATAGTCCCAGAATATACATATTAATACAAAATAAAACTTGCATATAAATAAAATACATGTTTAAAAAAATTACAGTGGAAGGCAATTCTAATTCACATTCAAATCTATTTATACTGGTACCTACTTTAGTTGCGAAAAACGACAAATGACAGAGATTTCATTTAGTCAGTGCTCTCTCGAAAAGGCAGTATAAAATATTCAAAATAAGGTAATTCTCTTTTTTTTTTATTAAACCAAATCCAAAAAAATGTTCTAATCCCGCGGGTACCATCCATGGATTTTTACCATAGTATTGTTGTATTATTTATACGTCTTTAATATAAATGAATTGTGGATGTTGTTTTTTGTCTTCGTGTACCGCAAATTAAATTGCCATATAAAGTCATCCAAATTCGTACATTAAATGACTTTCACAGTGCTAAATGAAAAAAATGACACACAAAAACAATGTGTGTAGGCTATTATTAAGACAAAAAAAAGTAGAGTAGGTAGGGTAACTGGAACTACACACGATGATAGCAACTGCCTATTTTTTATTTCAATATTTGGCCTGATATTGATAATTTCCAACGATATGGAAACACCTTGGAAATTGCGTGTTTAGGTTTCATAAATTAATTTTATCTGCTTTCATGAGTTTTCTGCCAAATTCCTTTGAAAAAAATGAAAATTTCATCTTTCTCGTTTCGTTAATATTAAAATTTTACACAACTTTTTGTAAAATCTTGTAGGTAGCACGGTAGTATTTGTATTCCAGAATTTAGGTTGCTCTTTTGTGTACCCTACTTTAGTCATTGTATTTGGACAAAAACACAGTATCAACTAAACACACTTTACCTATATCTATTACAATTGAACTTTCAAAAATTGGTTAAACACATACTAGAAATTGAGCAATAGGAGAACTGATTTAAATGTCATCATCTCTATAGATGATTGCGTTGTCAACTTGACTTTCCAATTCATCAATGCGGGTGAGTTTCGTTTTGTGTGTGCAGGATCTGCTAACCCCGTATCATCTTAATTCACCCTGCTTATGATGAGTTTCGTGTTGTGTATGCAGGATCTGCTAACCCTGTATCATCTTAATTCGCCCTGCTTATGATGGGTTTCGTGTTGTGTATGCAGGATCTGCTAACCCTGTATCATCTTAATTCGCCCTGCTTATGATGAGCTTCGTGTTGTGTATGCAGGATCTGCTAACCCTGTATCACCTTAATTCATCCTGCTTATGATGAGTTTCGTGTTGTGTATGCAGGATCTGCTAACCCTGTATCACCTTAATTCGCCCTGCTTATGATGAGTTTCGTGTTGTGTATGCAGGATCTGCTAACCCTGTATCATCTTAATTCGCCCTGCTTATGATGGGTTTCGTGTTGTGTATGCAGGATCTGCTAACCCTGTATCATCTTAATTCACCCTGCTTATGATGAGTTTCGTGTTGTGTATGCAGGATCTGCTAACCCTGTATCACCTTAATTCGCCCTGCTTATGATGGGTTTCGTGTTGTGTATGCAGGATCTGCTAACCCTGTATCATCTTAATTCACCCTGCTTATGATGAGTTTCGTGTTGTGTATGCAGGATCTGCTAACCCTGTATCACCTTAATTCGCCCTGCTTATGATGGGTTTCGTGTTGTGTAAGCAGGATCTACGTACCCTTGATCACCTTAATTCACCCGCTGTTTGTGGTGGGTTTCGTTATGTGTAATTTGAAAAGCAGGCTCTGCTTAATTACTCTCAGTCCTTGATCACCGTAATGCACCCCCTGTTTATGGAATAGTTATAACCATAATAAATTATGATCATTTTTTTTTAATTTTGAATCAACAAATATTTTCAAAATTGATAATTTATATTTATTATGAAAGTTAACAAGTTCAGTCATATTTATTAAATAATACGATTAAAACAGCCCTAACACTACCAAAACGGCATGTGTCATTAAAATCACGTGATCTATATTGCTTTCGGCCCGGTCAAATATTTCCAATACGGACTGACAATGAATCCTGAATTACATGTAAATATATATTGTGCATGTAATGCAGGATTCATTGCCAGTCCGTATTGAAAATATTGGCCCTATATTCACATTATTGTCAGTCCGTATTGGAAATATTGACTCTATATTCACATTTGATGTATGTAATACAGCATTCAGAACAAGTCTGTATCGGAAAAGTCGGATTATATAATAAAAGTGTAATGAACTGGCTGTTTCTGTATTGGCACTGGTATAGATTCTCGGACAGCTGTATTGGCCCTCGACCCTACGGGTCTCGAGGCCAATACAGCAAACCTTGAATCTATACCAGTGCCAATACAGAAACAGTCAGTTAATAATATAGTATTAATGAATGGGTTTTTTTATTATGGCCCTGTTATATATATGTCCAAGGTCTGTAATAATGGTCGAGGAAGTCTGTAATGGCCCGAGGCAACGCCGAGGGCCATTACAGACATCCGAGGCCATTATTACTGACCGAGGACATATAACAGGGCCATTATAAAAAAACACCCATTTCTTAATACATTTATTAACCAACTGAACAAAAGTGTATGTGTTGCTGCCAACTTAGTACCCTCTTACTCTTTTAATGACAGTTTAGTTTGAAAAAAATTTATTTGTACTTCACCATGATAAAGCTTTTAAATATACCAAATATCCAAGATATTAAGTTGAAAGAAGTTATGTGTTGAAAAACAGGATGAACAGTGATCCCTTTATATGGTTCTTTAATGTTGGTTGCTGGTTACTAAATAAAATAAAATACAAAAAGGTATTATACTCTTTACAACTTAATTTTATTAACTTTATTAAAAACCCTAACTGGGCTTAATACAGTCAAACTGGGCATTAATACAGGGCCATTACAGAAAAAACAGGGCCATTACTGAAAAACAGGGCCATTACAGAAAAAAACCAGGGCCATTACAGAAAAACAGGGCCATTACAGAAAAAAACAGGGCCATTACAGAAAATATGTAATTTTTAATAAACAGTCATTTTTGGCTATAATGTACTTAGTTTGTTAATAATACTATATCATTATGAAAATTTGCAAGTTAGAGTCATATTTGTATTTTTTTCATATCAAGTAGTTTTTACCTTAGTTCACCTGTAAAATTATGCCCGCAAATATTAAACAATTTTATTCCCCACATGCGTGCAACCGTAATTGCGAAAACGACGGCATTCGCGATAAATATGCTGCCAATACATTTGCTACAGTAATATTTGACATTTAAATAAGATAACCAACAAAAATATATCAAAATTTACATTGTAAACTGATTTAAAAAAAAATGTATTTCTGGTTATTGCTTTGAGAGTGACATTTATTGTCGAAATACATCTGGTGCAATAAAATTGGTACCGTTTAATGATTTCTATTTATGTTGGTTCTAATTAACGCATGTCAAACAAAACTGTTAAATTGTTTGTTAATTCAAGTGGACAAGATATAAATAACTCCTCGCATGCAGTAAAAGCTATAAATATTTATACTGGTTAAAAGCCTCTTAAAATACTCTTTACCTCTCTGAAATTGACGAACAAGATACGATTGGAGCTATGTTGGTCTTATAATAAAGTGCCATCAGATATAAATAAGAATTTCCTCTTCTATGTTATGTAGAATCATGGAAGTATTATATTGACTGTCAATATAATACTTTCATGATAGGGTCAAGCGTATGGATTGATTGATTGATTGTTGGTTGCTTAACGTCCAGTGGCAAATATTTCATGCATATTCAGGACGAGAACAAGTTCACAATAAATACAATATGTAGGTTGTTGTAATAGAGGCCATCTAGGATGATGGTCGGGGAAATTTGGACTGCCACTGGAAAATGAGGGTTTATTGGATAGGGACAGAAATTTTGCCTTGCAACAGGCCACCTACGGACCCCTCAAAGAGTTGTTGCAAGGGTTCTTAACGTGCAAAGAGCGTGGCACTCTCTTTACACGAAGCATCGGATTTAACGTCCCCTTCTGACGGACGTGACTGCAAATTTGATACATCCCGCACAGACAAACGGACGCCCCACTTCAGCAAGCGTTTTACTGCCGGTCGGGAGAAGACTAGGTGACCATATTTCTATACCCCAGTCACCCTTGGGGTTTCAAACGTATGGAATGGGTATACCGAGTCTCAATAGAAGTATATATACAGACTCCCAAAGATCTTGTAAATTACTTTGGAATATAAATTAAATATACTCATGCATTTCAAAGCATGTCTGTTCCGGCCGTGAAGTAAATATTTATGTTTTATCATATAACCTCCTTGCATATATTTAGTGGTCTTCAAAACTGAGATTTATTTATCTCTTATTCGCTGGAGGTTTTATATAGACTGATTTTTATCACATTTATTTTCGTGACATAACAGCTAGACACTACCAAACCCCAGAAGAAATACTTTTAGATGTGTATATACTCATATGGTCCGGCAACCATGCACACGTGTAGTGATAATTAACCGATGCTTGTTATACGACCCCAAAATAATTTTGGGATCGTATAATGGTATGATGTCGTCGTCGTCGTCCGAAGACGCATTGGTTTCTGGATAATAACCCCAACCGATTAGGAATTAGGGGCCCAAAAGGTGCCCAAAACAAGCGTTTTTCTAGTTTCAGGATAATAACTTGTGTAGAAGTATTTCAATTGCTCTGAAATCATACCGCAATGTTTAAAACCACAAGTAGAAGGTTTGAATTCATTCTAGGGGTTATGGGGACAAAGTTTAGGAATTAAGGGCCAAAAAGGGGTCAAAACAAACAGTTTTCTAGTTTCAAGACAATAACTTATGTGTAATTGTATGGATCTCTCTGAAATTGTACCACAATGTACCATATAACAAAGGGAATGCTGGGATTAAGTTTTAGGTTAATTGCCCAAAATATGTAGGAATTAGGGGCCAAAAAGGGCCAAAAGGAAGCATTTTTTTAGTTCCCAAACAATCATGACAATAACTTGTGTTTAAGTGTATGGATCTCTCTGAAATTGTACTACAAGGTTCAATACTGCAATGGAAAGCATGGGATTGAGTTAAAGGGTTATTTCTCCAAGGGGGTTTTAAAAAGTTTGGGGGATTTTTTGTTTACAATTTTTGAAGGGCTTTCTTGATTTTCAAAATTTTTCAAATTTCGTATTTTGAAAAGTTCAAGAAGAAATCTTCAATTGCACAGTATTGTGCAATAATTTGTTAGATCTTTGACCACATTTATTTGGTGACAAAAACCTATATTATGTCAAAAATTTGATCAGAATCCAAATTCAGACAGAATCAAGCTTGAATATTGTGACCAAGTTTCCCCAACTGTTCAGGGTTCAACCATTTGTGTCGTTTAAAGCTGTGCCCTGCGGAGCACCTGGTTAACGCTGTAAAGATGTCGCATAATTATGAGTTCCCAAATATAAAAGTCATATAAAGGTAAATTTTACGTAAAAGTAACTTGACGTGCTTTTCTTGGGTATTTTCATTTTATTTTTATATATATTTAATGTGTTCTTGCTTCTATTGGTACAATCTTACAATAACATTAAGATCGTATATATTTAGAAGCAAGAAGACATTATCATTTCAGCTACAATAAGTAAAATGTACATGTCTCAAACGCCTGTGGTTTCACTAAGGGTCGAAAAAGTCGACCGCCAGAAGAAAGGCCCAATATGGCTGGCAAAGAAAAATAACAATGTTATGGTTTACTTCTGTTATTATTTAACATTTCACAGCTGTATAATACTGTTGCCTTTATTTATTCACCCCTTATTTTCCTGATTTTGTATTTACATTGTTTTATAGGTCAAATTTATTCGTTCAGTGAATATTCACTTGTGTTTACATGTCTTTTGACTGAGTTAAGCCATTTCAATTGATCTTCCTATGTTGTGGTGTTACACTATTGTTTCGGGTAAGGCGAAGAATCGTACTTGTTAAAACGTTTAAACCCGCTGTATCTGTTTGCACCTGTCCTAAGCCAGCAACCTGATGTTCAGTAGTTGTCGTTTGTTTATGTGGTTCAGAAGTGTCTCTCTTTTCTCGTTTTGTATATACATTATAGATTTAACCGTTGGTTTTGCCGTTTGAATGGTTTTACTAGTCATTTTTGAGGCCCTTTATAGCTTACTGTTCGGTGTGAGCCAAGGCTCCGTGTCGAAGACCGTACTTTGACCTACAATGTTTTTTTTTTAACAAATTGTGACTTTAATAGATAGTTGTCTCATTGACACGCATACCACATCTTCTTATATATTATCCACCAATATTCAGACAATATGCGTAAAGAAAATAAATTCAATTAGTAACTGTTTGTAGAACAGATACAATTACTAAGTTTCTTTTTAACCAACCAATCAATTAGCCAAAGTTCCATAGACAAACAGTAGATAAATACGTTATTTTAAAAATGACGTTCGAAAGCCTAGAGTGATAGATTGAAATGTTATAATCAAACTATTTGAAAGAATTAAGGTCACTTCGTTCGTTTTTTCAAACTACTAGTATTTAAATCCAATGTCCCAATTATCGCAATAATTATGATTATTCAAGGAAAAACACAAGTATGTAAATAGAAAAAAAATGATTGAATAAAAAAATCATGAATATGAGAGTAACAGTGCACTAGTACAACATGCATAATCATTATTCGAACCAATCAAGTAAACAGTACATCATTACATGTTTAGAACTTTTCTAGCAAACAGTATATGAGTGCCTTTTTCGGACCATTCGAGTGAATAGTACATAATTACATTCTTCGGACCACTCGAGTAAACAGTACATTCTCCGGATATTAGAGTGAACAGTACATCAGTGCATTGATTTCATTTGAAAACAACCAATTATATATAGTTCAACATACAATATCGTTTTATAACAAACTGAAACATACCACATCTTCTTATTTTCATATTTGTTTTACTACCATGTTAGTTAAAGATTGGTTTTCAACACCTTATGTTAAGGTCATATTTATACGTTTGTATACAGTAGTTTATGCAGTGAGAGATATTTAATTGCCTGATTTTTTGTTGGTTTCAATGCTTCATTATAACTCAAATACCAGAGGTGCTGATAAAGCTGATGATGTAATGAAGTGTTGTCTGCCCAGTTACATTGGAAAGAAGGTGGAAATGATGTAAAACAAAGACAGTATTATGAAACAGAACAAATTATTCACTTAAGATTTTTCAATCCCTTTTTGACGTTCTTATCAGAGTACTGTCAGCAACAGTAATGTCTTAATCTAAGAATTAATCAACAATATGACGAATAGCATTACTGTTTTCATTAGTGAAACAGGGAGGGACTGCTTATTTTCATGGATCATCCGAGTTTATTTTAGGGTTATTGTGATATTCGTGTTTGTTCCATATTTAGTTTTTTATATCGTGCGTGATTCGCGGAAATATTGTTTATCGGTTCGTTGATGTTGTATAGACCTGTGTCTGCATCTTTGTCTGAGGTAGCACTCAACAGTTAGGTGCATTTTGGCCCCTGTGGATTTTTCAAATATGAGAGCTAGTGTGCAATAAAATTCATTTTTGGATAGCTGAGTATTAAAATAGCCTTTGTATTGGGTTTATATGAACATCAAGATTATGTAATGTATGTAATATAGGCTGTTTTCTGTATGACAGTCCGTATTTGCATGTCCCTACCATACATTGGTCCGGCAATTATTGTAATGTTTTTTTCCAACTTTTTATCGCACGAACTTTGTGATTGGATTTTACGAAAAAAATGAGGCGAAAGACACCCATTTTTTATTTGATCATTAGGAAGATTTATGAAAACAGTTTCTAAAAAGGTATCACTGAAAGGCATTGAAATTCTAGTTTGATCCAAATTTTGGGGGGGATATATATGTGACATGTCCACCCCCCTTTTTGCAATGTTTTATGGTAAATAAATGCAGAATGTTGCCATGGATACACATAAAAGGAATTAATTTTCACTCTTTTAACTTTTGAAAATCAAATCTATGGAATATACTGATTACATACATATGCACATGTACAACACAAACAGTTAGTTAATGTATTAGAAATCCAGGAATAGGAGATGAT
Organism: Mytilus edulis; assembly: GCA_019925275.1. NCBI lineage: Eukaryota > Metazoa > Mollusca > Bivalvia > Mytilida > Mytilidae > Mytilus > Mytilus edulis. The sequence continues at coordinate 48,225 of JAHUZM010000139.1, forward strand.
AAAACATTTTGTGGCTCATTTTTAATTTTATTTTCTAACTGTGGAGTGCTACCTGATGCTTTTGTGTCTCTTGTTTTTTTAATTGTGCACCTAAAATTTTCGATGCTGTTCGACTTTGTACTTGTTTCGGATTTCAAACTTTTGTATCTGGGCATCACTAGTATATCTTGTGTGGATAAAATGCACTTCTGTCGTATTAAAATTTTCAACTTGTTGCCTTTTGTTGGCTGTTGTTCGTGTGTTTCTTTGTCAATTGTATTCTCAAATTTATTTATATTGTAGTCCTGTGGTGTTGAGTTGTCATTCTAATGTTATATTTCACATGGCTATAAAAGGGGAGGTTTGGCATGCCACAAAACCAGGTTCAACCTGCCATTTTTCCTTTAAAAATGTCCTGTACCAAGTCAGGAATATGGCCATTGTTATATTATAGTTCGTTTCTGTGTGTGTTACATTTTAACGTTGCGTTGTTTGTTTCCTCTTATTTTTAAGTGTAAATTCACATTGCGATAAGACGTGTCACGGTACTTGTCTATCCCAAATTCATGTATTTGGTTTTGATGTTATATTTGTTATTTTCGTGGGATTTTGTCTGATGCTTGGTCCGTTTCTCTGTGTGTTACATTGTAGTGTTGTGTCGTTGTTTCTCCTCTTATATTTGATGCGTTTCCCTCAGTTTTAGTTTGTTACCCCGATTTTGTTTTTTGTCCATGGATTTATGAGTTTGAACAGCGGTATACTACTGTTGCCTTTATCTATATTATTAACGTACGGTGTAGAGAGAACTTATTTCTTGTTACAGTGAATAGAACAAATACCAATATATAAGTCATGTCTATAGACAAAATTCAATTATTAAAACATTATAGGAGTAAACGTATAAACTGGACCAAGTCACTCACAAACAAATAATAGTCCAGACTTTTCTGATATGTTTGTTAGTTACTTGGTCCAGTTTATACACCAACAAATTCCTTTTAATCCTTATAATTCTTTAAAATTGGAGATAAGGAACATATTTTTCAACACTCGTAACCTTTATCACACGTTAACTGTATACTTGTGTCATTGAATAGTCCATGTGTATACTTGTGTCATTGAATAGTCCATGTGTATACTTGTGTCATTGAATAGTCCATGTGTATACTTGTGTCATTGAATAGTCCATGTGTATACTTGTGTCATTGAATAGTCCATGTGTATACTTGTGTCATTGAATAGTCCATGTGTATACTTGTGTCATTGAATAGTCCATGTGTATACTTGTGTCATTGAATAGTCCATGTGTATACTTGTGTCATTGAATGACCATGTTTTGTGGTCAAGCCGAAAATTGAAAAAATATGGATAGGGGTGAAGTTAAGAGTGATTTTTAAAGGTAATTCAAATAGATTATTCCGAAAATGATATATCTTTTTATTCCGTATATATAATTAGGAAAAAACATAAAAAGTTGTGTGTTACAACATTTCAAAAGATCGTGGCAGAATTAATGATTTTTTGAAATTTGTATTTCTGTCACAAAAACCAAATCTCGCATATTTTTTGGAGCTCTTCAAAATTCGAACGAATGCTACAGATCCAAACCACAATTTACATATCCACCCTTCCTGTGTCAAAATTATACAATAAATATACAACTTTCTATGTCTTCAATTAGTAAGTATTGTTTAAATTATGTCCTAAGTTGTTTATTTAATTAAATCCGTTGAAATGTCACACTCGCCGTTTTCTGACGTTTTGGCGTATTAGTTAAGTGTCTTATGAAAAGTAATAGGCAGTTGCAGTCTTTTCTACGATATGAAATTTTATTCAAACGTGAAAACTTTTTTTTAAGTGTAGGAAAAAAAGTTGTGTCGAAGTTTTAAGAGAAAATATTGAGAAAAAAAAATAAACGCGATCTTTTTATTTTTGTCTAGTCAAAATGTCACAAAACGCTGTTTTTTACATTTTTGTTACAAATATGATTAGTTATATTATACAGTTTTGGAGGGGGGAATTTGAAATTATAATAGCACAAAAAATACTATAAAACATTAAAATCTACTGTTCAGGGATTTTTTTTAACCCATTTTCGATCACATGTCGGAAGTATTAACGACACAGTCAGCGACTAATTTTGTCTAGTCATAATGTCACACCATGCTTTTTTACTTGTTTTGCTGTTACGTTCTAAACTTGACACGTAGTGCCTAACGTCGAAAATTGCGGAAGCCTTTACGTGCCATGCTAATTAACTTTTTCCAATTTGATATAACGAATTATGAATTTGATAGAACAGATTATGAATTTAATATAACAAATTATCAATTTGATATAACAAATTATCAATTTGATATAACAAATTATCAATTTGAGATAACAGATTATCAATTTGATATTATCAAATTATTACATGTCATTTTTCATATCGCATGTATTATCAGCCCTAGGTTCAATATCAGCCTTAGAGCCGCATGGCTCGAGGGCTGATATTGACCGAGGGCTGATGATACATGCGATATGAAAAATGACATGTTAATATGATCTTTTTATCATATGCTTCAACAGTAGAGAAAAATAAAAGATTCAGATATTGATCCTTTAACGTGGTTCCCGAAAAGAAGTTCAAAGAGTAAAAAGTCCACGGACGTCGGACCCAAAATTTGATACATTCAATATGAAATTTTTCTATCATATAGGCATATGATAGAAAAATTTCATATTAAAAGTATCAACAGAGAAAAAACACATTTTGATATGGACGAATCGACAAAAAAATAATTCTACAATATACTTAATGAACATTCTTTGGAAAAGTCAACTTTTTAAAAGTAACTTTCTGAATAATGTTTCAGAAAAACTTAAAAAATGCAATTATTTAATAACTTTTTTTTTTTTTTTTTTTTTATTTTACACAATTTACTTTCCAGTATTCAAATAATAGTTTTGCACACTACTTTGTAAAGTTTTTCACTGAAATCGTAGCATTGGTGTGTATTTTCCGGAATTTGCCGAGTATCACCGGAATGCCATGTGATAACGTCACTGAAATGCATGTGATAACAATCGAAGCATGTGATAAACTTTTCATATCAGCCCGCTAAGCACCAATTCGAAAAATATGGAATTTACGTAAATTTGATGTTATTATCATACAGTAAAAATCATTTGTTATTTAGTCTAAGTATATGATAAAACAAATTATCAATTAGAAATAACAAATTGTGAATTTCTCTACTAATAGTATGATTTAATTATAATAATGAGATTGGTTGAAACATTGCGTAACCCAAATTGGCGATTTTTTTGTGTATTGATTCATTGTTTATCTGACGTCCAGCGACAAATATGTCATTGAATGCTTATTCAAAACTTTCTTAACAGGTTTAATGTTTCTGAAACCCTCTCCCTCCCCTTTTATCTATTATTTGAGGTAGTTTGGGGGACTAGTTTGAATGTTCTCTATTCAGTACATGCGGGGACCTGGTGTCTTAAAACGAACGATTAAAATAGAAAAAGGATCAATTTATATTGCACATTTTCAAATCAGAAAGAATGGATAGTGTGTTTTTAGGGACATAGGAACATGCAAGGATAAAAAATGCTGGCATGCTTCTTTATCAATTTCGATTGGCACATACAAGTATTAATGAAACATCCTTAAGTTCATCCTTGCATTTTGCTTTATATATTTGTTTCAATTTTTATTTTGTTTGCACACTTTTTATTAAAAAAACAAAGACCCATGCGTGAGATTTGGAAGACAAAACCCATGCACAATCAGTACAATACTGTTGATAAAGTTGCAGTAGGAACTGATTTTTCTCTTTATCTTGTCTAGATTGTGGTGCACATTCGCCTGTACATTGTATTTTAATATATGTTGTTGTTTTCAATTTGATGATAGTATCAAGAAAAAATATCCTGTTTCAATCAAAAGAAAGAGAAAATATCTTTGCTCCAAGGGGATACTAATGTAAATGAATATTATTTTCCGTTTTAATTTAACTGTACTTAAAAAAAATATGTGCCGCTTTTGCATTTCGGTTCTATACGTAGCAAGTCAAGCAAACCGCTCATATAAATTATGCTGTATGATTGAGCTGCACGAAATAGAAAAAAGTACGACGTTATTTATGCAATTGCATGAAAAATAACGTCAAAATAACGTAACCAACACCAACACCGTACGCGACGTCGTATCTGATTTCTGCGGTAAGCGGAAGAAGGGATCCCGTAGACCGCCCTAAGTCACGAATCATGAATTATGCATATTCTATTTATAGACTATTTTTAAACGATTCGGAAAATACTATTGCTAAAAATAGAATTTTCTTAACATGTAAAACTATCTTAAAAAAACGATGCAAAATCATTAACGTTCATGGAGAGTGGTAGAGGGTTATTTTCGTGGTACGTGATTGTTTTTTTTTTATTTCACGTTCAACGTGTTTTTACTTTTTTATTTTACGTTCAGTCGTGCAAAACAGCGAGGTGTTCAACATGTTCTGCTTATGTAATTTTTATACGTGCTTCGTGATTCAAATGCTTATTTTGCGTGCTCAGTATTTTTGAGAAAAAAAAACACTAGACAGGGATCGTCAACATGGACAAGAACGAAATTGATTTAATTTTGTTTCCGTGATAAGAAATGATAAGGCGGTAAGGCCAATGATGTTCCTTTATTTTCATTTTAAAAGTTCAGAATATCTTTATATATACTTTTTTAAAAGCTGTAAATTATTTATATCATAAATGTGTACACACTAAATAGGGAATATTAAGTAAAACAGAGAGTTCATATATACAAGAGGACAGTGACTCAGTCACAAAAGGTTCACCTTAAAGTCTTTATTTTTCGTGCAACGTTCATGACAGAAATTATTTCACGTTCAACGTGAAATGGTGTCTTAAATAGGAAAATGTTCCACATTACAGTAGCATATATCATTGTGCCCTCATTAAGAAAATACATATTCCTTTTTAAGATATATATGATATTTCACATATATATGACACACAGTAGTGGTGCCTTAATTATGTTGTAAAGACTTGCAAATGTCCCATGCACGTGATCCCATGGCTTTGAATATACTATGGAGTTAATAATATTTTTATTATCTGCTTAATAGAGTACTTTGATGTAGGCAAATTGAAAAAAAAACATGTAGCGTACACGTTCTTAGACACGAGACATTACCTTTACGGGGTGTGAGGGGGTGGTGGTAATGGGGATGGGGTGGTGGTGCTGGTCTTAGTTTCCCCTGTTATTTGTTTATAATGATGCTACATGTTCTATTAGGGCGTTCTACGGGAACTTCTGGGCGGTCTACATGATCCCCTGTTGTCTGAACCTTATATTTCTAGTTAAAGAACGTTTTATAGGATCTCCTATATTGTTTGTTTATCATGTATATAGCAAAGGACGTTCTACAGGATCCCCTGTTGTCTGAACATTCTATATAAACTATAGAACGTTCTATAGGATACTCTATTGTCTGTTTTTGAAGTATCTACTAGAGGACTTTTAACGGGATCCCTTGGTCGGTTTGTGTGATCCCCTGCTTTCTCAACATTATGCATCTACTACACTGTAAATCTAAGTGTTAATAAATAGAACACTGCTTGAACGCTTTTTTGTAACACTTTTTGAACGTGTAATGGTGTTCCAAATGTTTACACTAGTGTTCATCAAGATGTTATACAGGACCCCCTGTTAATTGTTTTTCAAGTATATACTATAGGGCGTTCTACAGGATCCCCTGGTCGGTCTACGGGATCCCCTGTTTTCTCAACATAATATATCTACTATAAGACGTTCTATAGGATCCCTATTGTTTGTTAATCAAGTATATACTAAAGGGCGTTCTACAGGATCCCCTGGGCGGTCTTCAGGATCCCTTGTTGTCTGAACATTATATATTTTCTAAAGGACGTTCTATAAGACCCCCTGTTGATTGTTTTTCATGTTTATACTATAGGGCGTTCTACAGGATCCCCTGGTCAATCTACAGGATCCCTTGTTGTCTTTACATTATATATCTACTATAGGACGTTCTATAAGATCCCCTATATTGTTTGTTTATTATTTATATACTAAAGGGCGTTATACCGCATCCCCTGGGCGGTCTACAGGATACCCTGTTGATTGTTTTTTATGTTTATACTATAGGGCATTCTACAGTTTCAACTGGGCGGTTTACCTGATCTACGTTTGTTTAAAAATATATATCTACTATAAGACGTTCTAAAGTATCCCCCGTTGTTTGTTTTTCATTTATATACTATAAGGGGGTTCTACGGGATCCCCTGGGCGGTCTACAGGATTCCCTGTTTTCTCAACATAATATATCTACTATAGGACGTTCTATAGGATCCCATGTTGTTTGTTTATCATGTATATTCTAAAGGGCGTTCGATAGAATCCCCTAGGCAGTCTATAGGATCCCTTTTTGTCTGAACATTATATATAAACTATAGAACGTTCTATTGGATACCCTATTGTTTGTTTTTGAAGTATCTACTAGAGGACTTTTTACGGGATCCCTTGGTCGGTTTGTGTGATCCCCTGCTTTCTCAACATTATTTATCTACTACAAGATGTTATACGGGATCAACCGTTGTTTGTTTTTCAAGTATATACTATAGGGCGTTCTACAGGATCCCCTGGTCGGTCTACGGGATCTCCTGTTTTCTCAACATAATATATTTACTATAAAACGTTCTATAGGATCCCCTATTGTTTGTTAATCAAGTGTATACTAAAGGGCGTACTACAGGATCCCCTGGGCGGTCTTCATGATCCCCTGTTGTCTTTACATGTACTAAATGGTGTTCTATATATAAGACCCCTGTTGATTGTTTTTCATGTTTATACTATAGGAATTTCTATATGATCCCTCGTGCGGTCTGCAGGAATCTTTGTTTTTCAACATAATATATGTACTATAGGACGTTCTATTGATTGTTTTTCATGTTTATACTAAAGGGCGTTCTACAGGATACCATGGGCGGTCTACAGGATCCCTTGTTGTCTTTACATTATATATCTACTATGGGACGTTCTATAGGATCCCTATATTGTTTGTTTATTATTTATATACTAAAGGGCGTTCTACTGGATCCCCTGGGCGGTCTACATGATGCCCTGTTGATTGTTTTTTTTTATGTTTATATTATAGGGCTTTCTACAGGATCCACTGGGCGGTCTACAGGATCCCCATTTGTTTAAAAATATATATCTACTATAAGACGTTCTAAAGTATCCCCCGTTGTTTGTTTTTCATTTATATACTATAGGGCGTTCTACAGGATCCCCTGGGCGGTCTACAGGATCCCCTGTTTTCTCAACATAATATATCTACTATGAGACGTTCTAAAGTATCCCCCGTTGTTTGTTTTTCATTTATATACTATAAGGGGGTTCTACGGGATCCCCTGGGCGGTCTACAGGATACCCTGTTGTCTTTACATTATATATCTACTATAGGACGTTCTATAGGATCCCATGTTGTTTGTTTATCATGTATATTCTAAAGGGCGTTCAATAGGATCCCCTAGGCAGTCTATAGGATCCCTTTTTGTCTGAACATTATATATAAACTATAGAACGTTCTATTGGATACCCTATTGTTTGTTTTTGAAGTATCTACTAGAGGACTTTTTTCGGGATCCCTTGGTCGGTTTGTGTGATTCCCTGCTTTCTCAACATTATTTATCTACTACAAGATGTTATACGGGATCAACTGTTGTTTGTTTTTCAAGTATATACTATAGGGCGTTCTACAGGATCCCCTGGTCGGTCTACGGGATCTCCTGTTTTCTCAACATAATATATTTACTATAAAATGTTCTATAGGATCCCCTATTGTTTGTTAATCAAGTATATACTAAAGGGCGTACTACAGGATCCCCTGGGCGGTCTTCATGATCCCTGTTGTCTTTACATGTACTAAATGGTGTTCTACATATAAGACCACTGTTGATTGTTTTTCATGTTTATACTATAGGAATTTCTATATGATCCCTTGGGCGGTCGGCAGGAATCTTTGTTTTTCAACATAATATATGTACTATAGGACGTTCTATTGATTGTTTTTCATGTTTATACTAAAGGGCGTTCTACAGGATACCATGGGCGGTCTACAGGATCCCCTGTTGTCTTTACATTATATATCTACTATGGGACGTTCTATAGGATCCCTATATTGTTTTTTTTTTTTATATACTAAAGGGCGTTCTACTGGATCCCCTGGGCGGTCTACAGGATGCCCTGTTGATTGTTTTTTTTATGTTTATATTATAGGGCTTTCTACAGGATCCACTGGGCGGTCTACAGGATCCCCATTTGTTTAAAAATATATATCTACTATAAGACGTTCTAAAGTATCCCCCGTTGTTTGTTTTTCATTTATATACTATAGGGCGTTCTACAGGATCCCCTGGGCGGTCTACAGGATCCCCTGTTTTCTCAACATAATATATCAACTATAAGACGTTCTATAGGATCCCCTATTGTTTGTTAATCATGTATACTAAAGGTCGTTCTAAAGGATCCCTTGGGCGGTCTAAAGGATACCCTGTTGTCTTTACATTATATATGTACTAAATGGCGTTCTATAAGACCCCCTGTTGATTGCTTTTCGTGTTTATACTATAGGGCTTTCTATATGATCCCTTGGGCGGTCTGCGGGAAACTTTGGGTGGTCTGCAGGAATTTCTGTTTTTCAACATGATATATGTACTGTAGGACGTTCTATAAGACCCCTGTTGATTGTTTTTCATGTTTATACTATAGGGCGTTCTAAAGGATCACCTGTTTTCTCTATTATTTATCTACTATGAGACGTTCTATAGGATCCCATGTTGTTTGTTAATCATTTATATACTAAAGGGCGTTCAATATGATCCCCTAGGCAGTCTACATGATCCCCTTTTGTCTGAACATTATATATCTACTATAGGACGTTCTATATGATCCCTTATATTGTTTGTTTATTATTTTTATACTAAAAAGGCGTTCTACCGGATCCCCAGGGCGGTCTAAAGGATGCCCTATTGATTGGTTTTTTTTTTTTATGTTTATACTATCGGGCGTTCTAAAGGATCCCATGGGCGGTCTATAGAATCCCTTTTTGTTAAAAAAAATATGCCTCTGAGATAGGAAATTCTATAGGTTCCCCTGTTCTTTATTTTTCATATTTATACTATAGGGCGTTCTACAGGATCCCCTAGGCGGTCTACAGAATCCCTTTTTGTTAAAAAAAATATGCATCTGAGATAGGAAATTCTATAGGTTCCCCTGTTCTTTGTTTATTATGTACATATTATAGGGCGTTTATGATCCCTTGGGCGGTCTGCGGGATCCCCTGTTTTCTCAACATTATATATCTATCATAGGACGTTCTATGATATTCCCTGTTGATTGTTTTTCATGTTTATACTATAGGGCTTTCTATATGATCCCTAAGTCGGTCTGCGGGAAACTATGGGTTGTCTGCAGGAATCCCTGTTTTTCAACATAATATATGTACTATAGGACGTTCTATAAGACCCACTGTTGATTGTGTACCTGTTTTCTCAACATTATTCATCTACTATAAGACGTTCTATAGGATCCCATGTTGTTTGTTTATCATTTATATACTAAAGGGCGTCCAATAGGATCCCCTAGGCAGTCTACAGGATCCCCTTTTGTCTGAACATTATATATTTACTATAGAACGTTGTACATGATCCCCTTTTGTTTGTTTATAATGTATATACTAAAGGGCGTTCAATAGGATCCCCTGGGCGGTCTACAGGATCTCCTTTTGTCTTTACATTATATATCTACTATAGGACGTTCTATAGGATCCCCTATATTGTTTGTTTATTATTTATATACTAAAGGGCGTTCTACCGGATTCCCTGGGCGGTCTACAGGATGCCCTGTTGATTGTTTTTTTATGTTTATACTATCGGGCGTTCTACAGGATTCCCTGGGCGGTCTACATAATCCCCTTTTGTTAAAAAAATATCCATCTGATATAAGAAATTCTATAGGTTCCCCTGTTCTTTTTTTTTTCATATTTATACTATAGGGCGGTCTACAGAATCCCCTTTTGTTAAAAACAATATGCATCTGAGATAGGAAATTCTATAGGTTCCCCTGTTATTTGTTTATTATGTATATATTATAGGGCGTTTAGGATCCCTTGGGCGGTCTGCAGGATGCACTGTTTTCTCAACATTATATATCTATCATAGGACGTTCTATATGATCCCCTGTTGATTGTTTTTTATGTTTATACTATAGGCCCATCTACATGATCTCCTGTTGTCTGAGCATTATATATTCTTCAGGATCCCCTGTTTGAAGTTTATGCATCTAGGAAAGAACCTTCTATAGGATCCCCTGTTTTTTTAAACATGTATCTACTTTACGTATATACTAGAGGGCGTTTTATAGGATCCCCTGTTGTGTAATAGTCGTGTATATGCATGCTGAAGGGCGTTCTATAGGATCTCCGGGGCGGTCTTTAGAATAACTTGCTGTTTGTTCATTATGTTTCTAGTATACGAAGTTCTTTAAGATCCTCTGGGCCGTCTATATGTTCCCCTGTTGGTTGGTATTGTTTAATAATCGTGCATCTGCTATAGGGCGTTCTTTAAGATCCCTGGGTCGGTCCATATAATCTCTAGGTCGGTCTATAGGAGCCCTGTTGTTTGTTCATAATGTATCTATTGGAGGGTGTTCTACAGGGTCCCCTGGGCGGTCTATAGGATTCCCTGTGGTTTAATAATTGTGTATCTGCTATAGGGTGTTCTATAGGATCCCGTTGTTAAGTAATCATGTATCTACTAGGGAGCGTTCTGTGGGATCCCCTGTTGGGTCTATAGGATCACCTGTTGTGCAATATTCGTGTATCTGCTATAGGGCGTTTTATAGGATCCCCAGGGCGGTCTATAGGATCCCCTGTTCGTTGTTCATGTATCTATAACAGGGTGTTCTATACGATACTCTATAGGATCCCCTCTTGTTTAATACTCGTGCATCTGCTATAGGACGTTCTTTGTTATCCCTTTCAAAAGGGGCATATTATATTGTTATTTTTCGTTTCTTTTTTTTTTCATTTCGTTTATGATATATCTTCTTAAGTGTATAATATATCTTATTGAATTAATAAGATATCTTATAAAGTATAAAAGCTATCTTTTAAAGTTGATAAGATATCTTATAAAGAGTAAATTATATAAAATATCTTATATATTATATATTATATGAGATATCTTGTATATTATATATGAGAGAGAGATTTTATATATCATTTGAAATATCTGATATATTATATGAGCTATCTTGAAGTTAGAATAAATAGTAAAACGGCTTGCCATATATATATTCATTGAATCTATTATCATTAATAGACAGTACATCATCAATATATCGGAAAGGGATATTAAAAGATGGGTCAATTTCTTTTCTCCTGTCTTTACAAATCCATAAGAATACGAAAACAAATAGAATTGCCATTGCGAGCAAAGACGGATGTCATACTGTTGTCAAGTTGTCAGACGACCTTGCCATTGCTAGGTTACCGTGAGAAATTTTGAAATAAAATTTATACTAAAAAAACACAACTACCTACTGCTAGGTACATGTAGTTCTGAGGATCATACAAATTGTTGACACCTACTTTGTATATTGAATATCATGGTTCTATGCTCAGGAATACTAGAATTATATACAAAAAACATTAAAAAAATACTGTTGACCAGTGTTTATAGTAATCGAGACCATCTTGGACCATCCCCTTATTAAAAAGCACAACTTTATATAATGGTTTACATTATGCCATAATTCCATAAGGATGAATGTGTCTATCCTTTTCCGAGAATTTGTCGGGACAATAAAATTATGGGGAAAAAGAAAAGAAAAAGAAAAAAAAACCAATAACAATATGCCCCCTCGACCTTTGAAAGGGATAACATAGAACGCCCTATAGCAGATGCAAGGTTATTAAACAATAGGGGATCCTATAGACAGACACAGGGATTCTATAGAACGCACTATAGAATATGCGCGATTATTAAACAAAAGGGGATCATATAGACCGCCAAGGTATAAACAATAGGGATCCTATAGACAGACCCGGGGATCCTATAGAACGCACTATAGAATGTGTGCGATTATTAAACCACAAGGGATCATAAAGAACGCCTATGGGAGCATATATATAACGCATCTAATAGATACATGATGAAATAACTACAGGGCTCCTATAGACCGACCCTGGGATTTTATGGAACACCCTCAAGAAGAAACATGATGAACAAACAACAGAGGATCCTATGGACCGACCCGGGGATCCCAAAGAATTCCCTATAGCAAATATGCGATTATTAAACAATACGGGGTCTATAGACCGCCCAGGGGATCCTATAGAACAACCTGTTATAGATTCATGATTAACAACCAAAAGAAGATCCTATAGACCGCGCCGGGGAACCTATAGAACGCCCTTAGCAGATACACGATTATAACACAACAGGTAATCCTATAGACCAAACAGGGGGTCCCATAGAACGCTCTCTAGTAGATAAATCTAGTGAATACATGATAACTAAACAATGGGAGCCTATAGACCGCCCCGGGGATCCTTTAGAACGCCCTATACAGATACACAACTATTAAACCACAGGGGATCATATCGACCGCCCATGGGCGCATATATATAACGCCCTCTAATATATACATAAAAAAACAAACAACAGTCTAACCTATAGAACGTCCCATAGTAGATATATAATATTCAAACAACAGGGGATCCTGTAGAGCGTCCTTTAGTATGTCTATAATGTTCAGACAACAGGGAATCCTGTAAACCGCCCAGGGGATCCAGAAGAACGCCCCTTAGTATATACACGATAAACAAACAATAGGGGATCATATAGAACGTTCTATAGTAAGTATATAATGTTCAAACAACAGGGGATCCGGTAGAACGCCCTTTAGTATATACATAATAAACAAACAATATATGGGATCCTATAAAACGTTCTATAGTAGATATATAATGTTCAGACAAAAGAGGAAACTGCAGAACGCCCTATAAAATAAACACGAACAACACCAACAGGGGACCCTATAGAACGTCCTTTTTTTTTATAGATATATAACGTTGAGAAAACAGGAGATCCTGAAGACCGCCATAGGGATCATAAAAGCCTTAAACTATATACATGAAAAACAAACTACAGGGGGACCTATAGAATTTCCTTTCTCAGGTGCATAATTTTTAACAAAAGAGGACCCTGTAGACCGCCCTAGGGATCCTGTAGAACGACCTATAGTATAAACATGAAAAACAATCAATAGGACGTCCTTCAGTATATATATAATGTTCAGACAACAGGGAATCGTGTAGACCGCCCAGTGAATGAACAACAAACAACAGGAGATCCTATAGAACGTCTTATAGTAGATATATAATGTTGAGAAAACAAGGGATCCTGCAGACCGCCCAGGGGATAATGTAGAACGCCCTATAGTATAAACATGAACAACAAACAACAGGGGACCCTATAGAACGTCATATAGTAGATATATGATGTTGAGAAAACAGAAAATCCTGTAGAACGCCCTTTAGTATATACATAATAAACAAACAGTATATGGGATCCTATAAAACGTTCTATAGTAGATATATAATGATCAGACACAAAAGGATACTGTAGAACGCCCTATAAAATAAACACGAACAACACCAAGAGGGGACCCTATAGAACGTCCTATTTTAGATATATAACGTTGAGAAAACAGGAGATCCTGCAGACCGCTCAAGGGATCATAAAAGCCTTATAATATATACATGAAAAACAAACTACAGGGGATCCTATAGAACTTCCTTTCTCATTTGCATAATTTTTAACAAAAGAGGATCCTGTAGACCGCCCTGGGGATCCTGTAGAACGACCTATAGTATAAACATTCAAAACAATCAATAGGGGGTCCTTTAGTATTATATATAATGTCCAGTCAACAGGGGATCGTGTAGACCGCCCAGTAACTGATCAACAAACAACAGGGGATTCTATAGAACGTCTTATAGTGGATATATAATGTTGAGAAAACAGGGGATCCTGTAGACCGCCCAGGGGATACTGTAGAACGCCCTATAGTATAAACATGAACAACAAACAGGAGATCCTATAGAACGTCTTATAGTAGATAAATAATGTTGAGTAAACAGGGGATCCTGCAGACCGCCCAGGGGATACTGTAGAACGCCCTATAGTATAAACATGAACAACAAACAACAGGGGGCCATATAGAACGTCATATAGTGATATATAATGTTGAGAAAACAGGGGATCCTGTAGACCGCCTAGGGGATCCTGTAGAACGCCCTATAGTAAACACTTGAAAAACAAACAACAGGGGATCTTATAGAACGTCTTATAGTAGATATATAATGTTGAGAAAACAGGGGATCCTGCAGACCGCCATGGGGATACTGTAAAACGCCGTATAGTATAAACCTGAACAACAAACAACAGGGGATCATATAGAATGTCATATAGTTGACATATAATGTTGAGAAAACAAGGGATGCTGTAGACCGCCTATGAGATCCTGTAGAACGCCCTATAGTATACAGTTGAAAAACAAACAACAGGGGATCCGGTAGAACTTTCTCTTACCCTAGGCCTAGTAGATACATCAAAAACAAACAATAGGGTATCCTATAGAACGTTCTATAGTTTATATATAATGTTGAGAAAACAGGGGATCCTGTAGTCCGCCTAGGGGATCCTGTAGAACGCCCTATAGTATACACTTGAAAAACAAACAATAGGGGATCCTATAGAACGTCTTATAGTAGATAAATAATGTTGAGAAAACAGGGGATCCTGCAGACCGCCCAGGGGATACTGTAGAACGCCCTATAGTATAAACATGAACAACAAACAACAGGGGGCCATATAGAACGTCATATAGTGATATATAATGTTGAGAAAACAGGGGATCCTGTAGAACGCCCTATAGTATACACTTGAAAAACAAACAACAGGGGATCGTATAGAACGTCTTATGGTAATATAATGTTGAGAAAACAGGGGATCCTGCAGACCGCCCAGGGGATACTGTAGAACGCCCTATAGTATAAACATGAACAACAAACAACAGGGGGCCCTATAGAACGTCATATAGTAGATATATAATGTTGAGAAAACAGGGGATCCTGTAGACCGCCTAGGGGATCCTGTAGAACGCCCTATAGTAAACACTTGAAAAACAAACAACAGGGGATCTTATAGAACGTCTTATAGTAGATAAATAATGTT
This sequence comes from Mytilus edulis, assembly GCA_019925275.1. Lineage (NCBI taxonomy): Eukaryota > Metazoa > Mollusca > Bivalvia > Mytilida > Mytilidae > Mytilus > Mytilus edulis. The sequence continues at coordinate 63,537 of JAHUZM010000139.1, forward strand.
GAGTAAACAGGGGATCCTGCAGACCGCCCAGGGGATACTGTAGAACGCCCTATAGTATAAACATGAACAACAAACAACAGGGGGCCATATAGAACGTCATATAGTGATATATAATGTTGAGAAAACAGGGGATCCTGTAGAACGCCCTATAGTATACACTTGAAAAACAAACAACAGGGGATCGTATAGAACGTCTTATAGTAGATAAATAATGTTGAGAAAACAGGGGATCCTGCAGACCGCCATGGGGATACTGTAAAACGCCCTATAGTATAAACCTGAACAACAAACAACAGGGGATCATGTAGAATGTCATATAGTTGATATATAATGTTGAGAAAACAAGGGATCCTGTAGACCGCCTATGAGATCCTGTAGAACGCCCTATAGTATACACTTTAAAAAAACAAACAACAGGGGATCCGGTAGAACTTTCTCTTACCCTAGTAGATACATCAAAAACAAAAAATAGGGTATCCTATAGAACGTTCTACAGTTTATATATAATGTTGAGAAAACAAGGAACCTGTAGACCGCCTAGGGGATCCTGTAGAACGCCCTATAGTATACACTTGAAAAACAAACAACAGGGGATCCTATAGAACGTCTTATAGTAGATAAATAATGTTGAGAAAACAGGGGATCCTGCAGACCCCCATGGGGATACTGTAAAACGCCCTATAGTATAAACCTGAACAAAAAACAACAGGGGATCATATAGAATGTCATATAGTTGATATATAATGTTGAGAAAACAGGAGATCCTGCAGACCGCCCAAGGGATCATAAAAGCCTTATAATATATACATGAAAAACAAACTACAGGGGGACCTATAGAACTTCCTTTCTCATTTGCATAATGTTTAACAAAAGAGGATCCTGTAGACCGCCCTGGGGATCCTGTAGAACGACCTATAGTATAAACATTCAAAACAATCAATAGGGGGTCTTATAGAACGTCCGTTAGTATATATACATGTCCAGACAACAGGGGATCGTGTAGACCGCCCAGTAACTGAACAACAAACAACAGGAGATCCTATAGAACGTCTTATAGTGGATATATAATGTTGAGAAAACAGGGGATCCTGTAGACCGCCTAGGGGATACTGTAGAACGCCCTATAGTATAAACATGAACAACAAACAACAGCGGACCCTATAGAACGTCCTATAGTAGATATATTATGTTGAAATAACAGGGAATCCTGTAGAACGCCCTATAGTATTCACTTGAAATACAAACAACAGGGGATCCTGTAGAACGTCTTATAGTAAATAAATAATGTTGTCGGAAAACTGGGGATCCTGCAGAACGCCCTATAGTATAAACATGAACAACAAACAACAGGGGGCCCTGTAGAATGTCATATAGTAGATCTATAATGTTGAGAAAACAGGGGATCCTGTAGAACGCCCGATAGTATACACTTGAAAAACAAACAACAGGGGATCCTATAGAACGTCTTATAGTAGATAAATAATGTTGAGAAGACAGGGGATCCTGCAGACCGCCCAGGGGATACTGTAGAACGCCCTATAGTATAAAATGAACAACAAACAACAGGAGACCGTATAGAACGTCCTATAGTTGATATATAATGTTGAGAAAAAACGGGATCTGACAGACCGACCAAGGGATCCTATAGAAAATCTTATAGTATAAACATGAAAAACAATCAACAGGGGGTCTTATAGAACGTCCTTTAGAAAATATATAATGTTAAGACAACAGGGGATTCTGCAGACCGCCCAGGGGATACTGTAGAACGCCCTACAAAATAAACCTGAACAACAAACAACAGGGGATCAAATAGAACGTCTTATAGTAGATATATAATGTGGAGAAAAACAGGGGATCCTGCAGACCAACCAAGTGATCCTATAGAAAGCCTTATAGTATATACATGATACATAAACAACAGGGGAACCTTTAGAAGGTCCTATCTTAAATGCATAATTTTCATAAGCAACAGGAGACCCTGTAGACCGTCCAGAAGATCATGTAGAACGTCCTATAGTATAGACTTGAAAAATAAACAACAGGGGATCCTATAGAACGTCTTATAGTAGATAAATAATGTTGAGAAAACAGGGGATCCTGCAGACCGCCCAGGGGATACTGTAGAACGCCCTATAGTATAAACATGAACAACAAACAACAGGGGGCCCTATAGAACGTCATATAGTGATATATAATGTTGAGAAAAACAGGGGATCCTGTAGAACGCGCTATAGTATACACTTGAAAAACAAACAACAGGGGATCGTATAGAACGTCTTATAGTAGATAAATAATGTTGAGAAAACAGGGGATCCTGCAGACCGCCCAGGGGATACTGTAGAACGCCCTATAGTATAAACATAAACAACAAACAACAGGGGGCCCTATAGAACGTCATATAGTAGATATATAATGTTGAGAAAACAGGGGATCCTGTAGACCGCCTAGGGGATCTGTAGAACGCCCTATATTAAACACTTGAAAAACAAACAACAGGGGATCTTATAGAACGTCTTATAGTAGATAAATAATGTTGAGTAAACAGGGGATCCTGTAGACCGCCCAGGGGATACTGTAGAACGCCCTATAGTATAAACATGAACAACAAACAACAGGGGGCCATATAGAACGTCATATAGTGATATATAATGTTGAGAAAACAGGGGATCCTGTAGAACGCCCTATAGTATACACTTGAAAAACAAACAACAGGGGATCGTATAGAACGTCTTATAGTAGATAAATAATGTTGAGAAAACAGGGGATCCTGCAGACCACCATGGGGATACTGTAAAACGCCCTATAGTATAAACCTGAACAACAAACAACAGGGGATCATGTAGAATGTCATATAGTTGATATATAATGTTGAGAAAACAAGGGATCCTGTAGACCGCCTATGAGATCCTGTAGAACGCCCTATAGTATACACTTTAAAAAAACAAACAACAGGGGATCCGGTAGAACTTTCTCTTACCCTAGTAGATACATCAAAAACAAAAAATAGGGTATCCTATAGAACGTTCTACAGTTTATATATAATGTTGAGAAAACAAGGGAACCTGTAGACCGCAAAGGGGATCCTGTAGAACGCCCTATAGTATACACTTGAAAAACAAACAACAGGGGATCCTATAGAACGTCTTATAGTAGATAAATAATGTTGAGAAATCAGGGGATCCTGCAGACCGCCATGGGGATACTGTAAAACGCCCTATAGTATAAACCTGAACAACAAACAACAGGGGATCATATAGAATGTCATATAGTTGATATATAATGTTGAGAAAACAGGAGATCCTGCAGACCGCCCAAGGGATAATAAAAGCCTTATAATATATACATGAAAAACAAACTACAGGGGGACCTATAGAACTTCCTTTCTCATTTGCATAATGTTTAACAAAAGAGGATCCTGTAGACCGCCCTGGGGATCCTGTAGAACGACCTATAGTATAAACATTCAAAACAATCAATAGGGGGTCTTATAGAACGTCCTTTAGTATATATATAATGTCCAGACAACAGGGGATCGTGTAGACCGCCCAGTAACTGAACAACAAACAACAGGGGATCCTATAGAACATCTTATAGTGGATATATAATGTTGAGAAAACAGGGGATCCTGTAGACCGCCCAGGGGATACTGTAGAACGCCCTATAGTATAAACATGAACAACAAACAACAGCGGACCCTATAGAACGTCCTATAGTAGATATATTATGTTGAAATAACAGGGAATCCTGTAGAACGCCCTATAGTATTCACTTGAAATACAAACAACAGGGGATCCTGTAGAACGTCTTATAGTAAATAAATAATGTTGAGAAAACTGGGGATCCTGCAGAACGCCCTATAGTATAAACATGAACAACAAACAACAGGGGGCCCTGTAGAATGTCATATAGTAGATATATAATGTTGAGAAAACAGGGGATCCTGTAGAACGCCCTATAGTATACACTTGAAAAACAAACAACAGGGGATCCTATAGAACGTCTTATAGTAGATAAATAATGTTGAGAAAACAGGGGATCCTGTAGACCGCCCAGGGGATACTGTAGAACGCTCTATAGTATAAAATGAACAACAAACAACAGGAGACCGTATAGAACGTCCTATAGTTGATATATAATGTTGAGAAAAAACGGCATCTGACAGACCGTCCAAGAGATCCTATAGAAAATGTTATAGTATAAACATGAAAAACAATCAACAGGGGGTCTTATAGAACGTCCTATAGAAGATATATAATGTTAAGACAACAGGGGATCATGCAGACCGCCTAGGGGATACTGTAGAACGCCCTATAAAATAAACCTGAACAACAAACAACAGGGGATCAAATAGAACGTCTTATAGTAGATATATAATGTTGAGAAAACAGGGGATCCTGCAGACCAACCAAGTGATCCTATAGAAAGCCTTATAGTATATACATTATAAATAAACAACAGTGGAACCTTTAGAAGGTCCTATCTTAAATGCATAATTTTCATAAGCAACAGGAGACCCTGTAGACCGTCCAGGGGATCATGTAGAACGCCCTATAGTATAGACTTGAAAAATAAACAACAGGGGATCCTATAGAACGTCTTATAGTAGGTAAATAATGTTGAGAAAACAGGGGATCCTGCAGACCGCCATGGGGATACTGTAGAACGCCCTATAGTTTAAACCTGAACAACAAACAGGGGACCCTATAGAACGTCCTATAGTAGATATATTATGTTGGGAAAACAGGGGATCCTGTAGACCGCCTATGGGATCCTGTAGAACGCCCTATAGTATACACTTGAAAAACAAACAACAGGGGATCCGGTAGAACGTTCTCTTTCCCTAGTAGATACATCAAAAACAAACAATAGGGTAATACTATCCTATAGAACGTTCTATAGTTTATATATAATGTTCCGACAACAGGAGATCTGGAGAACACGCCCTTTAGTATATACATTATAAACAAACAATATGGGATCCTATATATATATATATTCCCCAAAATTACAGGGCCCATAAAGGGCATAAAAACAACAATTATAGAGCCATATACATATATATTTGGAATATAAGCATTGGTCAGAATCAAGCCAAAAACCACATATATATTGTGAATAAAAGAATAATAAAATTACATTATATATGTATTTATTCTCAAATTGTTTACTTGACTAAGTGTCAGTGTTCATACCTGATCTCCTTAATTCAAAACAGTCACCAATATAACAGCCCAGTTTTTCCATAGAGTAACATTTTCTTGGGTCAAGAGCCATAAAAATTTAGAAGATTTATTTAAATTTATAAAATTATAACAATTGTTAGAAATGTCTTGGAAAAAATCGCTGTGAATATCATAAAGAGGGCATTCTAATAAAACATGAAGCTCATCTTCAACTTTACCGAATGAGCAATTAGAACAAAGACGCTCAGATCTTTCTATATGTTTTTTTGAATATCTGTTTGTCTCAATTTTTAAATGAGCGCTTATTTTTAATTTACAAATTGACTGTCTTTTTTATGTCCCACCTACGATAGTAGAGGGGCATTATGTTTTCTGGTCTGTGCCTCCGTTCGTCCGTGCGTCCGTTCGTCCGTCTGTGCGTCCGTCCGTTCGCTTCAGGTTAAAGTTTTTGGTCAAGGTAGTTTTTGAAGAAGTTGAAGTCTAATCAACTTGAAACTTAGTACACATGTTCCCTATGATATGATCTTTCTAATTTTAACTCCAAATTAGAGTTTTGACCCTAATTTCATGGTCCACTGAACATAGAAAATGAAAGTGCGAGTGGGGCATCCGTGTACTTTGGACACATTCTTGTTTGAAATCCTGTAATTCTAAATATTGTTCTTTTTTAAAACAATTTTTTCCCTTTTTCGGAGTTAATTGTTTGATACTTCAGTTTATTCCAAAATATGAAAGAACTTTTACATAGTTTATTTTTAACATACTGACATAAAGAACCAATTGATTGGTCAAAATTTGGTAATTCAATCTCTCTCTGAATATAATCTATACTAGAATACCATGTATTTATGTTAGAACTATGTAACTGTATGTTTACAACATATAAATGCATAAAATAATAATCCTTCTTTCAAACGTTCCAGTCTATGACAATATTTTAACATTGATAAAATTATAGTAAAAATCTACCAATCTCTGACATTACAGCTATATTACTTGACTTTCTGTTTACACCAAGAATATATTTCATAAATTTGGTATGAGCTTTTTCAGAAGAATCCTGAACAAAAACTTAATTGTTCCTATAGCATGTATAGAGAACGTTCTATAATATAGTAGATATATATAGTAGTATTCAGAAAACAAGGGATCCTGTAGACTGCCCAGGGGATCCTGTAGAACGTCCTTTAGTGTCTACATGATAAACAAACAATATAAGGGATCCTGTAGAACGTTTCTGTAGTAGATATATAAGGTTCAGACAACAGGGGATCATGTAGAACATTGTAGAACGACCAGGGGATCCTGTAGAACGCCCTAACAGTAGCTTTATTGTAAACAAGTAACAATGGTTCCTATAGAACGTCCAGTTATAGTAGAACGGTTAGACAACAGGGGGTCAGATTACAGATTCGTTTCTTTAAACGCAGACCAGTTTAAACACCCTCTCACACTCCTGTAAAGCCTTAGTACGTGTAACATGTTTAACATGTGTAAGCTACATCTTTTTTCAATTTGCCTACATAAAAATATTCTTTTAAACGGATAATAAAAATATTATTAACTCCATAGTATATCCAAAGCCATGGGACCACGTGCATGTGACATTTGCAGGTCTTTACAACATAATTAAGGCACTAAATACTACTGTTGATCATATCTATATGAAATGTATCCCGGGAATGTATCATGTGTATTTTAAAATATATTTGCACAATGATATATGCTACTGTAATGCGGTACATTTTCCTTTTTTTTTTCATGTGATAAAAAAATAAATAAAGCAAATTAACCGTGTTTCATGAAAGTTAATGATTTTGAATCGGTTTTTTTTTTAATAGTTGTACATGTTGAGAATATTCTATTTTTAGAATCGTTTATAAATAGCCTATAAATAGAATATGCATAATTCATGAATCATGACGTAGGGCGGTCTACGGGATCCCTTCTTCCGCTTACCGATTTCTGCAGAAAACAGACAAAAACGTTCAATTATAACTCTCTAATTATCCCCAACAGGTAAAATCTTTAAAAAAAAATATCACATTGTGCATTATGTCTTTTTCATTTACTGCGTACACATTTATTGTAACATTTCCCATTCATTTTTAATATGGCAATTCACAAAAGCGATTTTTTTGCCATAACTAAATCGACAATTTAGATAGTTCGACATTGTTACTAGTGGCTATTTTAGCAAAATTCTCGTAATTTTCTATACAAATACCCTCATTGCCGTTAAGGAATCAATGGCGTCATGTAATTTGGAATCAGAGTACAATAGATATCTTTTAAATACATACTTTATAAGATATCTTATTAATTAATAGAGATATCTTATAAACTTTTAGAGATATCTTATTTAATTGGTTATAAAGATATCTTATTTAATATATAAAATATCTCCATAAGTTAATAAGATATCTCTATTAGTTTATAAGATATCTCTATTAATTAATAAGATATCTTATAAAGTATGTATTTAAAAGATATCTTTATAAAGAAGTAAGATATCTTATATACTTTATAAGATATCTTATTAATTAATATAGATATCTTATTAACTTATAGAGATATCTTATAAACTAATAGAGATATATTATATAAACTAATAGAGATATCTTATAAACTAATAGAGATATCTTATTTACTTTCAAATTAAATAAGATATCTTATAAAAATTAAAGATATCTTAATACTTAATAAGATATCTTGTTAAATAAAAAGATATCTTCGAATTTGAATAAATATAAAAACGGCGTGCCATAAAAGAGTCATGTGTAGACAGTTATTACTAATAGATTATAAGATGCCCTCTTCCATATTTGCCCTGGTCTCATCTTGTAACTTCAATTTCTGCACGAGGCTTAAGCGGAGGGATGATACCAGGATAACTGCATACACATTTATTGTAACATTTCCCCTTAATTTTGAATATGGTGATATAACTCGAATTATTCATGCCGATTTTCTCCCAAACGAGGGCTTGAACTCCTTGTGATCATTGGCCGCGTCGCCTGCTCTTTGTGTAGCCTTCGTAGATCAGCGGAATATAACATCTGAATTATTGATGATACGCAAAAGCAAGAATTTGGCAAACTGGGGTTAAATCGATAATATTGTTACTAGTGTCCATTGTAACAGAATAATCATAGTTTACAATACAAACATCATCATTGTCCGCCATCGATATAAAGGATGGAAAGGCATCTCGTCATTTAAACGGGTCACAAGAACCAATGCCCCTGGCAGCAATATGAGTAGGACAATTTTGCGTTTATTGAAAATGCAAAACCCAACGTTTTTGTAACACATATGTGTTAAAACAGAATATATAGTACAATACGTCGTCTGTGACCGCGTTATGCTTAAACCAGATGCTCCGCAGGGCGTAGCTTTATACGACCGCAGAGGTTGAACCCTGAACGGTTGGGGCAAGTATGGACACAACATTCAAGCTGGATTCAGCTCTAAATTTGGATTGTGATTAAATAGTTGACACAGCATAGGTTTCTGACACAGAATGAATGTGTTCTAATGAACTTAAAATTTTTGTTTTCTCTTAGAGCAATTCACTATGCTGTTGAATATTAATCCTCTCAAAAAAATGTTTGAAGAAATTTTCTTTTTTATTTATGAAATTTCAAATGAGAAAAATTGAACCCAATTTTTTTAATCACATCCCCCTTTCCCTTATTCAAAAACTAATCTCAATTAAAATTTCTAATGGAGTTTGCAACAATAACTACTCATTTAAATACATCATAAAATATTAAGATGTAAAAACACTGAATGGTAAAGATTATTTTAATTTATCAGTTGGTAGTAAAAAGTGAATATACATTGTATATTGTATATAACAAAGATTTAAGTTGATTCTGGACAAAGAAAGATAACTCCAATTAAAAAAAAATCTGGCTATTGCACAATATTTTGCAATTAGATATTTCTTGCTTACTATTCTGGACAAAGAAAGATAACTCTAATTAAAAAAGAATTTGCTATTTCACAATATTGTGCAATTAGATATTTCTTGCCATTGCGCAATACTGTGCAATTGAAAAGACTTGCTATTGCACAATACTTAATATATAATTTTAGATCCTGATTTGGACCAACTTGAAAACTGGGCCCATAATAAAAAATCTAAGTACATTTTTGGATTCAGCATATCAAAGAACCCCAAAAATTTCAATATTTGTTAAAATCAGACTAAGTTTAATTTTGGACCCTTTGGACTTTAGTGTAGACCAATTTGAAAACAGGACCAAAAATGAAGAATCTACATACACAGTTAGATTTGGTATATCAAAGAACCCCATTTATTCAATTTTTGATGAAATCAAACAAAGTTTAATTTTGGACCCCGATTTGGACCAACTTGAAAACTGGGCCAATAATCAAGAATCTAAGTACATTTTTAGATTCAGCATATCAAAGAACCTAACTGATTCATTTTTTGTCAAAATCAAACTAAGTTTAATTTTGGACCCTTTGGACCTTAATGTAGACCAATTTGAAAACGGGACCAAAAGTTAAGAATCTACATACACAGTCATGACAGTTAGATTCGGCATATCAAAGAACCCCAATTATTCAATTTTGATGAAATCAAACAAAGTTTAATTTTGGACCCTTTGGGCCCCTTATTCTGTTGGGAACAAAACTCTTAAAATCAATACCAATCTTCCTTTTATGGTCATAAACCTTGTGTTTAAATTTCATAGATTTCTATTTACTTATACTAACGTTATGGTGCGAAAACCAAGAAAAATGCTTATTTGGGTCCCTTTTTGGCCCCTAATTCCTAAACTGTTGGGACCTAAACTCCCAAAATCAATACCAACCTTCCTTTTGTAGTCATTAACATTGTGTTTAAATTTCATTGATTTCTATTTACTTAAACTAAAGTTATTGTGCGAAAACCAAGAATAATGCTTATTTGGACCCTTTTTTGGCCCCTAATTCCTAAACTGTTGAAACCAAAACTCCCAAAATCAATCCCAACCGTTCTTTTGTGGTCATAAACCTTGTGTCACAATTTCATAGATTTCTATTAACTTAAACTAAAGTTATAGTGCGAAAACCAAGAAAATGCTTATTTGGGCCCTTTTTGGCCCCTAATTCCTAAAATGTTGGGACCAAAACTCCCAAAATCAATACCAACCTTCCTTTTGTGGTCATAAACCTTGTGTTAAAATTTCATAGATTTCCATTCACTTTTACTAAAGTTAGAGTGCGAAAACTAAAAGTATTCGGACGACGCCGACGACGACGACGACGACGACGACGACGCCAACGTGATAGCAATATACGACGAAAAATTTTTCAAATTTTGCGGTCGTATATAAAAATACATCGAATATTTCGAGTGCGTGTAGACAAGGTGTACGGCGCTTTGACCTCTGGGAGAAGAATCGTACAAAACCAAGTAATGGATGATAAATTACACGCGTTTTCAAAAGCCGTCAAGAAAGTTCATTTACAAACATAAAAAGATTTGTTTTACAAATTATCAGCTGTTTCTCTTAGATCCGACATTTGTTAATTTCACTATCAACATTCAAAACTATGATCCCTAACGACATTTCAATCTTTTTCCAAATTTTTACTTATGTGTCGAATGATAGCAAGAACAAATTACGATAAAAAAAAAACTAGAGCTGTTTCTTTGATAAACAACAGACGATATAACAAAGTTAATCAATATCATAATTAACACTGAAACTTTGAAGTTAATCTGTATGTATAGTATTATCCCTGACTTGAAAATTAATTGTTTTGGGATCATTCATCTTGTGTTAGATAACAGTACTGAGTGCATCAATGCAACAGTGAATACGGCAGTGATTTGATTTAGAAAAGACAAAGTCGAGTTTATAGTTACCAGGGAATCGTCGTGTTATACCAGTTGCATGCTTTTGATACAATTAAACGTTCTGGTGTTTATTTACTGTGATAAAAAAAAATACCCATTTTAATGTTATAATTTTACAACGATATTCTGGCGTGCTCAAAAACTTGGTTATGGATAAAAGGGAGATTTCGAGATGTCTTGCAGGGACTAAGTCTTTGGTGCACGCTCTGAAATTATACTCGGCATAGATACCAGAATTTAAATTTTACATTTGCGCCACACGCAAAACAAATACCTTTAAGTACTGATATTTACATGATTTTTACATCAGAGGCCCCTGAGGGGCCTCGGGTGTATTGCCATCGCCTACTTTTCAATTCGCGCAAAGATCAAAGAGATGCATATATAATTAGTTTTGGAATAATAACCGACATTATAGACCCGCGGACCTATATAGTGCAGAATAAAATTCCGTATCACTTCTTTTAAATTCATGTTTTCAATGGATACTCAGTTTTTTTAATTTTTCTTAATGCAAAATTTATAATATGAAAATGTTTTGTCGTTAGAAATATTTGTATTTTAATCAAACGATCTTCAATATCAAAAAATTGTTGTTGCGGATGAATACCACGAGTGCGCAAGAGGGCAAGAGCGAGTGTGTAGAAAATCGAGAGGAAATCAATTCACACATTTATACACAGAAAGGTAATTATATTTCAATTATTTGATTCGGAGTAACCTTTTTAAACCGTTTGTAGCATATATTTGTCTATAATATTAACGTAGCAAAACCAGGAAAATTTAATCTGTCATAATATTAAAATAAATTATCAGGTCACGTCCCCGCAGCCATTTTGAAAATACCAGCAGATTGGGTAGGAGTAACAAGAACCTGCAAGGCCTTTAAAGATAAGGTTACTATTTGTGTATTTTTTATAACAACAATTTGTTTTTATAAAGATCTCAACAATTTTTTGAGTTAAATTTCTTTTCTTCGTAAATAACAAGTAGATTGATCACTTGGACACACACACGGAACTATTTTCTGTTTTTTAAGATACTGTTTCGGATTTTCGCTCCTTCTCCGACTTAGTTTGTTGCATTAGTATATGTGAATAATATGTCCCCTTGACTGGAAAATACGCGGAATTTGTAATGACTTTGACTATGTCTATGTAAGTAATTCTAATATATAATTATTGGTTGAATTTATTGTTTATATAATATTCAGAGAAGACTTTTTCTTCTTCCTATAGAGTTGGACTCTTTTTGAGTGTATAAAGACTCTTGCTCGTAAAATCAAGAGTCTTACTTTACACTGAAATGTCAGAATTTGGGTTAATCACATTTACTGAATTACTATAGATATATTGGGAGAAACCTTACAGTTTTGGAGATATAAATATAGACTAACTGTCCTGTTTTTTAAGTCTTTCTTAGCTTGTAGTATTGTATTATTTTGACCATATATGACATGTATCGCCAAAATTATATGATAATTTGATGACATACTTGTGCTTATCATTCTCTACAGCATTATTTAATTTTAAATGTGTAACCATATCCATGTCAAATTTTAGTAACTTATATTAGACATTTGTTCACACATACATGCATATGTGCATATGAGAACTTGAATTGAGCAAATATGATTAGTTATATCTATGAGAAATACAATCAGTTAACTTTATCTATGAGCACCCATGAGATCTTAAATTGAGCAAATATGATCAGTTATATGTTGAGTAAAATTTGAGCTAGATCTACTCAATTGAGTTAGATATATATCAATATTGAGACTAATCTAAATGGTTATTTGAGCACACATGAGCCTATTTATACTATTGAGAGCAATATTGGGATACTGCATGAGCAAACTAAGCAAATCTTTATTGAGACAAACCTATGAGCGCTATATTTTTAAATTTGTTCTTGACAATTTTTTGTTCATTTTAAAAAAAATATAGGGAAAACAGAGTTGGTGTATGTGGGTTCGATTCCCACCCTAGGCATTCATTTATATTGGCTGGTGCAAAGCGGGCAGTTTAGCTTAGTGGCCCCACACTGACTCTGTTGTTCATATATGTTACTTAAAAAAATTAGGCGGCATCGTTCAGGTCTTGCCATCTTTATTTTTCTATTCGAAAATCAGACACAACAAAACCATTGAATAATTGTGAAAATTATACCACAGATAACTATGGTAAAACTTTAATTGTTTTTGGCATAATTAAACTTGGCTGCCATCCAAGATCTAAAACGTTTTTATATTGATGAATTATATATCAGATTTGGATTCTTTTGGTTACAAAACATTTTGGATGGTACATGTAGGTAGCCGCCAAATCTTTATTCCTAAAGGCTTAAAGCTTTCAGGTCTGAAATTGCCCAAAATCATCACATTTTGACAAATTTGGAACATAAAATGTACTTTTATGAAAAGAACTGATTTATTGAGTGTTAAGACTTTTGAAATAGACCCAAATTACGAACCAAATTGAGAACTTTTTGGAGTTTTATAGTTTAGGCAATTTTGAGCAATAAGTGAAACTTGTCCTTTGAATCAGTGGTTTCACAATAACCATTATATACTAAGTATCTGTTAGAAGATAGCTCTTTCACAGTACATTGTTAAACTTAAAGATAAATATATACCGACAATGACCAATATTAATGATGGAATGAGATTATACATGTATATATATACTGTTTTATATTGTTACATGTACATACATAAATGAAAATTAAAACCAAACTGTTGTCATTATTCATAAAAAAAGAAAAGGGAGGTATGATTGGTATAAATCAGACACCAGCTCTAGACAAAATGATGAAAAAGAAATAAAGCTTATAACCATACAACATTTTTACAATCAGAAAAAAACTATACATAAATCAGTTAGAAATAGCCATGAAATGTCAAATGTTAAACAATATATACAAGAAAACTAATGGCCACATCAATGTACAATCGGGAAATCAAGATATACACCAAAAAATTACAAGGCCTGTTTTACAGGTTTCTTACAAAGGACCGACACATTCATATGGTAGTTGTGTTCTATATGTATAGTGCAAAATGTTCTCATTGCTAAACCAGTGGTATCCAAAGTATTAAATCCAGAACAAAGTTAAAAAAACCTAACAGTTGAAAAACTATCCAAATGTTGTGATATTCAATTAACAAAAATACCATCATAAGCAAATGGCTATCTACATATAATACATTGTAATATTTACAATGAACCATTTAATAATTAAAAACCAATTGTTCAAAGAACAATTGAAGGTCTTTCCATAAGTGAAGATCTATTTTATTATCAAAATATTAAAAATCAATCTAAAATGTCAGTTCCTATGGCTTTATAATATATAAATATGAATTTAAAGCAAAGGTCAAAATCTAGAACGTGCAAATTAACTATGACCTTGACCTCAATTTCAAGGTCATAAACCAAGGATCTCAAATCAAAAGACCCTAGGTCTTTATTATGTATGGTTAATGAGTTATATGACTTTACGCATAATTCTAAATATAAGATGGGCAAAAACTCCTATTTATTGTTTATGCACCCTTTCAACCAAAATTTATAAGTAACGGCATGTCGCAACTAACAATTTAGTGAAAATAAGATGTAGATATGTTATAAGGTTTTGAAAATAAGTAAAAATAAGCCAAAATAAAAAATTTAGAATATGACCTTGACCCTTGACCTTGACCTAATTTTCATTTTTTTTGGACCAAGGATCTCAAATTAAAAGACCCTAGGTCTCTATCACTTATGGTTTACCAGTTAGAAATGCAAATCACTTATATCAAATACATAAGGGGGAATAACTCTCATATGGAGTATCAGGATAGCTTCGGTTAAAACTAAACTCCGAATCCTGAAGATGTAACGAGCAATTTGGTAAAATAAATTTGTCGTAATCTTTTACGGTTGCGAAGGAGTAGTGGCCACAAGAAAAACAGTGTTTGGGGAGAAAACTCTTACTGCGCGGTTGTCAGTTTTAAAGCGTATAAACTATACGATATCATATTCCAAATATCTAAGCAACATCTTTTGAAACAACAAAATTACGCAAGAAAAAAAATTAGGCAGAAGAAAAAAAAATAATAATAATCAGAACAAAATCAATAGGTCTTTCCACGGAAAGGTGGAAAGACCTAATTAGAAAACAGAACCTACAATGTACATGTATAGCTGCTAATTTAAAAAAAAATATAATGGATAAATGATTGACTGTGTTACAATAAATCCAAGATACAAATGTAACTCAGTGAAGCTATTTATGAACATTTAAAGAGTTTGTGTTGACTGCAACAAAAATCTAGAATAAGGGATAGTAATCTTGCTGTGTTAACATCCATTTAATTAGCAATTGATCCAAAAGCTAAATGTTTCAGAAAAAAGACCTGGATACTACATGTACAAACATTGTTAATTAATGCCATTTGTAGAGCAGGATCTGCTTACCCATCCAGAGCACTGAGATCACCTGTTTTGGTGGGGTTCGTGTTGCTCAGTCTTTAGTTTTCTATGTTGTTTCTAGTGTACTTTTATTTGTATGCATGTCTTTTTCAGTTTTAGTCATGGAATTGTAAGTTTATTTTCCATTTATGAGTTTGCTGTTCATCTGGTATCTTTAGCCCCAAAGTTTCCCCTGGGTCAATTATTTTTTTTGCCACCTCTTTCGCCAAAACAATATATTTTTCCCCACTTTATTTTTTAATTAGCAACAATATTACAATTTATCTGTTTTGATATGATTGTCTTGAACCTCTTTTTCATAGTTCAGTGAGTGACTATATAGCTACTCGAAGAATTGTTTGCTATGTTGATTCTCTATTATAAGTTATACGCTAACGATTTTTGTATGTGTGCAACTATATGGTCATAATGCCAATCTAACAGTTCTCATTTGACCAAGTAATCATTGCTAATTCACAAAGTTAAGTTTCCTAGTTCAAGTCAGTATCTCAGATATGATAGCATATTATATTTAATATTTGTACTATATTGTATGGTGAACATATCTGTCTGGTAGGTATAATATAAACACCTGTCATTTATCAATAATTCAACACAACTTGAGGTCCTCTGATGTTCAGTACTTCAGTACTTTGATTCTAATTGTTCATTCCGATGAATTGCTATCGCCTAAATTTCCATTATGCAAATTAATTTTGGGTTTTCAACCGATCTATAAAATTTATAGATCTGCGGACATTATCTAGTGCAAAATAACATTATTTTTTCAATGGATTATCCTAAAAATATTTTTTTTTCAAACCACATATTAATGATACAAAAATGTTTTGTCGTATATATATATATATATATAAATATATATATATACGTCATAGGTTTGAACGTAGTTTTCAATTTAGACTCGTTTATATTTTTTGTTTGGGCATGTATCATATTTTCCCTCCGGTTTATATGATCCGTTCATCCTATATATTGACTCTTAAAATTCAAGAGTTAATCTAAAAATGAGGGTACTTTCTCTAAAAATGAGGGTGCTTTTTATATGGCCTTCCAAATACCGTTTCGATCCCTAACATCACTGAAGAGACATTTATTGTCGAAATCCGGATATGGTGTACTAAAGAAATATTGACACCGAATATTTGTGGCACAACATCCTGTCCACAAGTTAACAATTTTTTTTTTCTGTGACGTATTAAATTTATAATAAGATCCATTTTGTTACAACCTGTGATCAATTTTATTTGGCAATCGCCAATGGCAGTCAGCAGGGTTAAAGAACATCAGTTGTTCGACCTGTTAGTCAAATGCGTTTTGTTTAAATATACTTTTTCACTCTGTTGGAAAATGTTGTTTGTGCTGTTTTTAAACCCTTCTACAACGAAATTTGTTTGACATGCACACGTATAAAAATTGCGGTTTTTATTCAACGCAGTCATAGGTTTGAACGTAGTTTTCAATTTAGACTCGTTTATATTTTTTGTTTGGGCATGTATCATATTTTCCCTCCGGTTTATATGATCCGTTCATCCTATATATTGACTCTTAAAATTCAAGAGTTAATCTAAAAATGAGGGTACTTTCTCTAAAAATGAGGGTGCTTTTTATATGGCCTTCCAAATACCGTTTCGATCCCTAACATCACTGAAGAGACATTTATTGTCGAAATCCGGATATGGTGTACTAAAGAAATATTGACACCGAATATTTGTGGCACAACAATCCTGTCCACAAGTTAACAATTTTTTTTTTTCTGTGACGTATTAAATTTATAATAAGATCCATTTTGTTACAACCTGTGATCAATTTAATTTGGCAATCGCCAATGGCAGTCAGCAGGGTTAAAGAACATCAGTTGTTCGACCTGTTAGTCAAATGCGTTTTGTTTAAATATACTTTTTCACTCTTTTGGAAAATGTTGTTTGTGCTGTTTTTAAACCCTTCTACAACGAAATTTGTTTGACATGCACACGTATAAAAATTGCGGTTTTTATCCAACGCAGTCATAGGTTTGAACGTAGTTTTCAATTTAGACTCGTTTATATTTTTTGTTTGGGCATGTATCATATTTTCCCTCCGGTTTATATGATCCGTTCATCCTATATATTGACTCTTAAAATTCAAGAGTTAATCTAAAAATGAGGGTACTTTCTCTAAAAATGAGGGTGCTTTTTATATGGCCTTCCAAATACCGTTTCGATCCCTAACATCACTGAAGAGACATTTATTGTCGAAATCCGGATATGGTGTACTAAAGAAATATTGACACCGAATATTTGTGGCACAACATCCTGTCCACAAGTTAACAATTTTTTTTTTCTGTGACGTATTAAATTTATAATAAGATCCATTTTGTTACAACCTGTGATCAATTTAATTTGGCAATCGCCAATGGCAGTCAGCAGGGTTAAAGAACATCAGTTGTTCGACCTGTTAGTCAAATGCGTTTTGTTTAAATATACTTTTTCACTCTTTTGGAAAATGTTGTTTGTGCTGTTTTTAAACCCTTCTACAACGAAATTTGTTTGACATGCACACGTATAAAAATTGCGGTTTTTATCCAACGCAGTCATAGGTTTGAACGTAGTTTTCAATTTAGACTCGTTTATATTTTTTGTTTGGGCATGTATCATATTTTCCCTCCGGTTTATATGATCCGTTCATCCTATATATTGACTCTTAAAATTCAAGAGTTAATCTAAAAATGAGGGTACTTTCTCTAAAAATGAGGGTGCTTTTTATATGGCCTTCCAAATACCGTTTCGATCCCTAACATCACTGAAGAGACATTTATTGTCGAAATCCGGATATGGTGTACTAAAGAAATATTGACACCGAATATTTGTGGCACAACATCCTGTCCACAAGTTAACAATTTTTTTTTTCTGTGACGTATTAAATTTATAATAAGATCCATTTTGTTACAACCTGTGATCAATTTAATTTGGCAATCGCCAATGGCAGTCAGCAGGGTTAAAGAACATCAGTTGTTCGACCTGTTAGTCAAATGCGTTTTGTTTAAATATACTTTTTCACTCTTTTGGAAAATGTTGTTTGTGCTGTTTTTAAACCCTTCTACAACGAAATTTGTTTGACATGCACACGTATAAAAATTGCGGTTTTTATCCAACGCAGTCATAGGTTTGAACGTAGTTTTCAATTTAGACTCGTTTATATTTTTTGTTTGGGCATGTATCATATTTTCCCTCCGGTTTATATGATCCGTTCATCCTATATATTGACTCTTAAAATTCAAGAGTTAATCTAAAAATGAGGGTACTTTCTCTAAAAATGAGGGTGCTTTTTATATGGCCTTCCAAATACCGTTTCGATCCCTAACATCACTGAAGAGACATTTATTGTCGAAATCCGGATATGGTGTACTAAAGAAATATTGACACCGAATATTTGTGGCACAACATCCTGTCCACAAGTTAACAATTTTTTTTTTCTGTGACGTATTAAATTTATAATAAGATCCATTTTGTTACAACCTGTGATCAATTTAATTTGGCAATCGCCAATGGCAGTCAGCAGGGTTAAAGAACATCAGTTGTTCGACCTGTTAGTCAAATGCGTTTTGTTTAAATATACTTTTTCACTCTTTTGGAAAATGTTGTTTGTGCTGTTTTTAAACCCTTCTACAACGAAATTTGTTTGACATGCACACGTATAAAAATTGCGGTTTTTATCCAACGCAGTCATAGGTTTGAACGTAGTTTTCAATTTAGACTCGTTTATATTTTTTGTTTGGGCATGTATCATATTTTCCCTCCGGTTTATATGATCCGTTCATCCTATATATTGACTCTTAAAATTCAAGAGTTAATCTAAAAATGAGGGTACTTTCTCTAAAAATGAGGGTGCTTTTTATATGGCCTTCCAAATACCGTTTCGATCCCTAACATCACTGAAGAGACATTTATTGTCGAAATCCGGATATGGTGTACTAAAGAAATATTGACACCGAATATTTGTGGCACAACATCCTGTCCACAAGTTAACAATTTTTTTTTTCTGTGACGTATTAAATTTATAATAAGATCCATTTTGTTACAACCTGTGATCAATTTTATTTGGCAATCGCCAATGGCAGTCAGCAGGGTTAAAGAACATCAGTTGTTCGACCTGTTAGTCAAATGCGTTTTGTTTAAATATACTTTTTCACTCTTTTGGAAAATGTTGTTTGTGCTGTTTTTAAACCCTTCTACAACGAAATTTGTTTGACATGCACACGTATAAAAATTGCGGTTTTTATCCAACGCAGTCATAGGTTTGAACGTAGTTTTCAATTTAGACTCGTTTATATAAATATATATATATATATATATATATATGGATACATCTGTTGTAGAGTTGTCACTGACTCAGACGTACTTATGAATATAATTATTTTCTGTGACTGTATATTACATTAATTTGTAGGATCCTTTACTATAGATAATTTAGCTGATCTGTAACAATAACATCTTCATGCCTTATATATCATGTACTGTAGTACGCCGCTAGATTAAAACTGACGTGGAAAGGTAACACATGCCCACCGAAAGCTCTTTTTTTGAGAGCCCAGGTGGTCGTGTGGTCTAGCGGGACGGCTGCAGTGCAGGCGATTTGGTGTCACGATATCACAGTAGCATGGGTTCGAATCCCGGCGAGGGAAGAACCAAAAATTTGCGAAAGCAAATTTACAGATCTAACATTGTTGGGTTGATGTTTAGACGAGTTGTATATATATATATATATATATATATATAATGTCTAAAAATAGCAACAATCAACATTCAATCTAATTAAGCGTGGATCAGTTTGTGAAGATAAACTGATACAGTTACTGAATTAAAATTATATAAATGTCTAAGAATATAACTAAAAATATAACTAAAACACACTAATTAAATTAGTGTGTTTTAGTTATATTCTTAGACATTTATATATATATATATATATATATATATATGGTTTTCGCACTATAACTTTAGTTTAAGTTAATAGAAATCTATGAAATTGTGACACAAGGTTTATGACCACAAAAGAACGGTTGGGATTGATTTTGGGAGTTTTGGTTTCAACAGTTTAGGAATTAGGGGCCAAAAAAGGGTCCAAATAAGCATTATTCTTGGTTTTCGCACAATAACTTTAGTTTAAGTATATAGAAATCAATGAAATTTAAACACAATGTTAATGACTACAAAAGGAAGGTTGGTATTGATTTTGGGAGTTTAGGTCCCAACAGTTTAGGAATTAGGGGCCAAAAAGGGACCCAAATAAGCATTTTTCTTGGTTTTCGCACCATAACGTTAGTATAAGTAAATAGAAATCTATGAAATTTAAACACAAGGTTTATGACCATAAAAGGAAGATTGGTATTGATTTTGGGAGTTTTGTTCCCAACAGAATAAGGGGCCCAAAGGGTCCAAAATTAAACTTTGTTTGATTATCATATAAAAAATCATTGACAATATCTATGCACACGTACCGAAAAAATGTGTTAAAGCTTTCGGAAGAATATCTCAAGAACGTTTTGTGACACTCCCGGCAAGGACCTGTAACTCTAATTTTTTTTGCCGGAAAATATGAATGGCTTATTTTACAGACGAGTGTCCACCATGCACTTGCACTGCACTATTATTAGAATAGTAGAATAGAATGATATACAAATCGATGAAAATTATATATACATGCAACTGTTATATTAATATAATATATAACAACAAACCAGATTATACTCTGGGACTATTATTATATTAGTATTAGTCCCAGGTATACATCTTTACTGATTTGTATCACTACAATATGATAGTTATTACGGTGCGGTTGAATTTCCTGTCATTTATTCATCATCCACGCACGAACTTGTCTCAGAAAAAAATCTCTGTACATTAACCTCAGTTTCAGGTATAGAGATGTGATCTTTTTCTGTCACATGTGCTTTTAACCATCCACAAGA